>JAMKCH010039813.1:0-14524 GCA_023653785.1 Ophioderma brevispina
TGTAGTCTTCCTTTCATGTTCAGAATAAACCGGCTAAATGAAATTTTAACTACTTAGTTCTCCAGGTAGACAAGGATGGATATTTATTAATCTTTCCCTGGAGATGGCCAGCGCACACAAGTGTTGAAAAAAAAACCATATGCGCTTGGCCGGATTCGAACCGGCGACCTCCGTATTACTAGTAACGGCGCTCTAACCAACTGAGCCACAAGATTGGGTTGGTAGAAGAACGATAGATATCATCTATATCACATTTTGATGATATCTATCGTTCTTCTACCAACCCAGTCTTGTGGCTCAGTTGGTTAGAGCGCCGTTACTAGTAATACGGAGGTCGCCGGTTCGAATCCGGCCAAGCGCATATGGGTTTTTTTTTTCCCAACACTTGTGTGCACTGGCCATCTCCAGGGAAAGATTAATAAATATCCAAACCGGCTAAATGTTCATTGATAATCAATTGTGAAAATATCGGTTGCGAAATCTAGATTTAGATGTGCTCTATTCATTAAGGCTCTTTTTCATCTTCACCCACTGATCATGTTCTGTATGTGACTTTCAAAACTACTACTGACTGAAACCAGCCAGTTCCCTTCCAAGAGAACAAGGATGCTGTGAACATACATAGTTCTGATTTAAAGGCCGACTCAGAGCTTTTGAAATATAATTATTTTTAATAGAAAATAAAAAGTCATCCATAACTAAAGACAGTTGCCTAAAATGTTAAATTCCAAAGTTAGAGATGAATCGATTTTCCATTTTCATGCAGTAAACATTTATGCACAGTATAACAGTGCCATACGATACCGTGTATAACAAAAATTCCGGATCCGGAATAATAAGGTTGCGATTTTCTATATGAAGGACTTCGATTTGAGCTTAGTTATTTCACACAATGATTAGTAGGACAGGCATGGCACTATGTACATACAAAAAACAAGATTTGTTTGAAAATTGGGTGCGTCCTCATCGGGAAATCTCTGAGTCAGCCTTTAAAGTGATAAACTTATAAAAAATCTTTACAGAGGCCATACCTCTTCTACTTAACTATTAGTTTAGTATGACAGAACAACATGCTTTACTTCTCACATATTTCCACAAATACATCCCACTGACTTGATTTTTTGCTTTCAATGTGTGTGTATATGTGTGCATTTCATACTTTTTTTCCCAGTCAGAATTGAAGCTTGAATTATCTTATTCTCTGTATGCAAAACTTATAGCACAAATATCACAAATAAATGTATCAACTCCATTGGGAGAAAAATACATGCCTAACTCCAACTTCTATCCTATTCTTTTTTCCCTTGAAACCTAATAGTACATTCCCTTACAGTGAGTATTACTTGCCTCTTTTTCAGGTTTCCAGGAACAGGTTTCTATTTTTAGTTTGACTACATTGTCTTGAGGAACCCACAGTGTCTGGTCTAGTCTGGGATGATCAAAGCGGATTTTCCGTAGCTCCTTCAATCACCCATACACATCCGTTTAATCAGGAAAAAAATATGAATTATGCAATTGGTATGATTTCAACAACAGACCACATGACAGATAAATGCCAGAGGTTGACTATCAAGTATTATTGGAGTGGAAGACATGTTATGACTAGAAACCCTTGCCCTGCTACAAAGACATAATGCATGAACTATGTCAAGAGGGGAAAACAGGTGGCAAGCTCCAAAGTGGTCTGTTTTTGAGTGTTATGTGATAAGTACTAACACTTCTTGCCCTAAGTTAATGGGTCATGAGATTGACCCCTGACGTAAACACACAATGCTTTTTTAACTGCAATCTTGGATTGTATGAGAATTCATTGAAAGAAAAAAATTATAAACAGAATCTCATTAGATATCAGAGGCATTTCAATGCAACACTGCATATGCACATTCATGCAGTATATTCCCTTCCACCGAAATTGAAAGTACTCTATGTAAAAGCATATGCCCTTTATTGAAAAACATGTGTGAGATACTGATATGACTGATAAAATGTGATACCTCTTGAAACAGCTTTTTTTCTGACAATATTATCAACAAGATAATACAATACATAACTAATAAATGTCACCTATGCATAACAGGCAACATTTTGTTGTTCAAAACAAATGTACAACAGAATGTGTACTGGACACATAAGTGCTATCTACTGTAGATAGCATCGTGGCCAGGGGCTTGTTTGCAATTTCATAACCTAAAATATGTATATTAGTTCCACATTATAGACACAATGAGTATGAGTTGCACAGTACAATGGGTTTTGTGTTCTTCTCATGCATGACATAGTATATTTTTTATATGTAATGGATAACCCAAGAAAGCCTCTACAGGAAGCTTATTTCCATTGGGGTCGGGACAGAATTGGGACAGAATTGGGACAGCCAGGGGTAATCACCTACTCTTTTCGAAACTGACTGTGATGTGCATGTATAGGTATGACTCTCTATACATGGGACCGACAGCTTAATGTCTCCTTCGAAGGATGGGGTATTGTCATGGTTCATTTGCCCAAGTCCAACTGCACCATGGGGAAAACGAATTCCAATTTTAATCAATAGCTCTTTTACAGATTAAATCCAGAATTTAGTACACAATTAAATCCTTGCTTTTAAGGACACTTGATATGTAAAATCTCTTGTTGCACCTTTAAGGGAATATCACAAACTTAAGTACTGATAAGCAGTGTGCTAATTGGCCAGCAGCAAACCCAAATAAAGCAACACGGTTTCGAGGATTTCTGATGGCAGTGTAATAATGATGGCCTTGTACTCTGTATCCTAGTAAAGGCACATTATAAATCTGGGTATTATTAATAATAATAGCAGAGATTTATATAGTGCCTTATGCTATTTGGCCTCTAAGTGCTTTCACAAATGGCCGCTGATCACTGTGGCCCAACCATACCATAAACCATTTCGCATCATTTCTAGGGATGCAGCAGATCAGGATCAGCACTTTCCCTTATCAGCAAACATACATCGAGATAACCATCGCAGCCGGGACCAGCTTTCCAAATATCGCATGGGTAAGTCGGGACAACCAAGTGGTTAATTTCTTGTCCATGGAAATTACAAGATACCCGAATCTCGCAGGACTCAAACGCATGCTTATACGCATGGATGAGCACAATACACTGGAGTAAAGCGCCTTACAGATTGAGCTATCTTGTCCGCTTATTATCATATTCAGAGTGATATGGGGAATTCCCATACCTCCAGCCTTGTATTGGGTTCAGGCTTTAGCATCACCCATATGAAGCCTTGCACATGGTAATTCCCCATAGATTTTGTACATCGCTTCATTCATATGAGCATTAGGAGGAAGCGATGATCTAAGTTATCACCAAGTTCGAATGAAATCAACACACTTGTTAAAGACCTTGTCTGAAATTACCAACTCTCACTCTCTTCCGTCACAACTTTTTGAGCCATTTTGTCGATCATTCAAATACAAGCTATTCATATATCCTTCCCACTCGCATACATTATACATCTGTTTCCCAACTGTCTGTAAATCTACTCTGATGATCACCGAAGTACCTCCTGAGTGACGAGAGCAATGACCTACAACAGCTATTCACTTCTACCTTGGTCAAACTAATTTCTAACATGAAAACATTATTCTATCATGAGAATTCTTGTTTAAGTCCTGCCTTGGAAAATTTCTCTGATGCTATTTCCTGCCTCTATGTACTACCGCCATTAAATTTCTTCTGATTTATAAAACGGCACATCAGGGGTTCATTGACTCATGTTTTTATTTCCCCATCCCAGGCCCTTGAAACAATTTCTTATAAAATCCAGGTAACTGTTTTAGTTTACCTTGGAACCCCATCTATGATACTACAGCATGAATGCAGGCTCACTCAAGTGACTATCTGGTTAGCCTTGTTCAAGGCACTCTACAAACTTCATTAATTGGTTCACATGTTATGTCACAGATCATATTAGGCATAAGTAACAATAGCAATACCATGGTGAGAATTCATTCTATCAAGCACCTAATTGGAGGTCTCCAATTCCACCAGGCCTATGTTCCATGCTTCCACTATCAAGTTCAATAAGTTCAACTCAGGCAGACCCTGAGTACCACAACAGACCACTGCACCTGACCACAAAAGGTATTTGTGGTTTTATATCTATACTAGTAGGTTCCAGGATCCAGTGTGCACAACAGATTACCAGGGAGTGTACCAATTTATTTTCTTATTTAATCTTTCCCTAGAAAGGGTACCCCATTCAATTTATTTATTTTATCTTTCTCTATAAAGGGTATCCCCTTTAATGCTAAAGCACTGATTTCTTAACTGCAAACATGCAGTGTTCAAATTGGGAATAAATGTCAACAATAGTATAATACAGTGTGAAAAATAAATAGCAAGTATGTCCACAGCCTTGATCAAGGTTACTCTCTGGTATACTAGCTCAGACCAATGGCATTATTATAATGCCTTCATTTACTGAAGCTTATGTTCCAAATGTTGTAAGATAATAAAAAATGTTCCCTTGAGGTTGAATTCATGCATACGTGCATGCACGGAGTTACAACATTCCTGTTATATATTTGTTTTGTGCAAGATGTCTCAAGGAATGGCCAAATTTAATTACGTACAAATTTTCCTCTTATCATGCTGATATTTCGATCCGTTTTGATATATATAAGAGCTAAAACATGATTTTTTAAGGCCCATAGAATACTCTGTAAAATTAATATTGGTTGACCAAAATGGGGCACATTTTCGCTCATAACATCCAATCCAAACACCTTTGAACACTAAGATTTCATATGGTAAATGAGAGAAATAGTAGCTTTCTTCAGACACCACTTATTGTAAAATTTGGGAGGTCTGGGGACAAGGCTACTCCCTGCGGACTACCGCTTTCTTACAGTATCTCTGATTGGCTCATTACATGATATATTATGATATAACCTCTGAGTAACCAATCAAAATAGACCTTCTATATATGTATGCACCTTCAAGCTTTTCCTAACCATGTCTGTGTTAAAGGTAAGAGGGCCAATATTTCCAAATTTTAAGCTTAATTTCTTCAGCAACGTGGACATAAGAATTAAGTGTGTGCATCAAAATGGTTCAGAGAAGAGTATCTGGTCATAGTATATGGTTGACCACATTTGGGGCATGTTTCCTCATGAATACCATTTAAAGGTAAGGCCTGAAATTTTACAAGGGTTACAAGAAAAAATAGCTTCCTTCTGATACTAAAGTCTCAATTTTGACGAGGTGAAATAAGGGTGACGAGGCCATCAATTGGATTACCTACAAACAGACAGGGACTGTAGTATTTTAACTCCAACTGTCGCCACTTACATTTGGTTTTACCCACTTTACTGCCTACTGGAACATTTTTAATGTACTGTTCTCAAACTGGTTGGAAAATTTCCTCAAAAATATTTTTAAATGTACTGTTATATCTTTAATTTTGCCTCATAGAAATATTTTTAAATGTACTTTAATTATTTTGGGCTAATATGCATCCCACTGACAGTCTCTAACTGGAGATAATCTGTACTTAGTGAGTACTTATAAATATCAGAAGTGCATCCCTGTTTGGGGGAAATTACTTATGTGCATGCATTCCACACACACACATACCCAACATGGTTTAATTAATTCATTTCTACTACAGTGAAACAAGAACATAATCAATACACATGAATAGCAAATTAACAGCATATCGGATAGGTAGACTTAAAGGTGTTTGTAGCTCAATAGAACCCTAAAATCAATTGTGTGTCAAACTCAGGAATATAGCACCAATTTTCTCTAAGGAGTCCATCAATATGAGTACACAAGTCAAGTTGTATAGTCTTCCCCCAAGTATGTATTTACCTAACAATCTCAACATTTCAACTACAGACGTTATGCTTGAGGACCTCCGAGGCCTGGGAGATGGTGCTGACAAATCGCACTTTAATGTTGTCTACGCCTTTTATTCAGTGACCGTACAAAAATTGTGGCAAAGATCGCAGTCAAGGAAGAGTTACGGTCATCGCAAGCAACACCAAGAATAACCTAGCATATAAATAGGCATAGGCTAGCTATTAGTCTGAAAGTAAAAGTATTGTCATCACAGTTCTACTTGCGAATAACCAGAAAGGAGCCTCCGTTGAATGATGGGGGAAGTCCCTCGCCCGACAGCAGCCTGAATTTATGCACATACACGCACGCATTCATCATTTAAGTTGTTCATTACTAAATACACGTTATCACAGGTGGGGGAATGTGTTTTTATACATGCCTCCCAGCGGTATGAATTTCTTAAACGTAGCGCACTCGGCAAATTAACGAAAACAGACACCTGAGGTGTATTGGTACGTGTCATTTCTGAACACACACTACGGAGAGAAATGTACGAACCTTGTGACGGGGTACAGTACGCTGCCGCACACTGCTTCCAGACTGGGTTCACGACCTGCACAAAAACAATGAGATGAAGAGTAGAGCGGTTAATCAATCTTGACATTTTGTGGAAGGGGTTGAACCAGATAAGATAACAGTGAATTCAGAAAGGAGGAATTTGATTGAATAAACTTGAACTTGAACTTGTACAGGGAAACTACACATATTTTTTTTACATTTCTATTGGAAGATCTTTTAAAACATAATTTATCACCAGTGCATGTTAACTTAGAAAGTTGTAAATCCATATTAGTATATAGTTTTGCACAACTGTAAAGAAAATTACAGATTTTCACCTAAGTTTTGCTGTAAAAAATACAACATAGGATATCAATATTTAAAATTTCTGTTAAGTTTAAGCACTATCAGTGATTTGCTAAATCAGCAAATCGAAAAAATCATCAAAAATCAGATTTTTGCATGTTTGTAACAAGTACAAGTATCCCAACATACCCTGCAAATGATAGGACCAGAAGCGAGATAATAAAGACAAAGTCGAAAATTTTGCACATACAATACGTAATTGAATAGAGATCCATATTTTTGAAAACTGCCGTTTTTTTTCCTTTTCTGTCAATTCTTCAGTTAGAAAAAGTAACTAATGAGAATTCTACAGACTTATCATTCACTTTTAAGCTATTCCTGCAAATTTCAAATATTTTGACTCTTTTGTAAAAATCACTGATAGTGTCTTTAACCTTGCTTAGCAGTTTACTATTGCTTTAAGAATCCACATGTGAAAAAAAAATCTCTCTCTAATATGATATTTCATTATACTTTGAGAACTAAATATTTTATAACTTTGATTTTTTAATGTTTTTTTACAATGTAAACACAATGAGAGAGCATTGGCAAACAATGATGGCAGGATAAGTGTTATAAAATATTGCTAAATAAAACTTGGCAGAGACATATACCTAACAGGGTCAAAGGTCACATAAGGGTCATTAGAGGTCAATCCATATAGTGCTCCTAAGAAGCAGGATAGGAACACAGACAAACAAATCATGCTGACATAAGGTCTTTCTGATTCAGACAACCTAAAAAGGGAGCCTGTAAAACAACAGCAAGTACTGGCAACTTCAAGCAATAACAGCACAATTTTCCAAAATGTTGAATTTTTGCAGAGTTGCATTGGTAGCTGGCTAGTAAACTAAACCTTGAATGGTAAAGCTCAAACATGTCTTATGTATCGCAAAAGAAGGAATTTTGTAATAAGGATAATTAATATCGGAGATCTCGATAATAATTCAACGGCTGCTGGAAGCGGCCTTCCAATATGAAATAGCGCCATATACGTGTCTATGCTCATTGATTATTTGTTCCGTTGGTTCATGAAAGTCATGTTAGAGGTCTTTTTTATGAGGCGGCACTATTTCCACAATGAACGGACAGAAATTTGGCGTCTCCAGTTCCGCCGTTAATTACAATGGTGGATCCCTATTCTAATTACAAAATCACTTCTTTTGTGAAAAATACACACGTTGTAGCATTACCATTCCCAAGTATAGCAAGTATAGTAAGACAATTAGCAACACAACTGTGCAAAAATCTCAAAATTTAAAAATTGGAGGCGCTCTTCAAAAATGTACTGTTATTGCTTTAAGCTCCCAGCAAAAATTCATTTTTTTACCAGCACTTTTTTAATTGCGCAGCAAGAATTTTTCACAAATTGAAAATCATCCATAATAAACCCCACTTATTTTTGCAAATAACATTCTGTTTTCAAAGTCACTAATGAACAAGATCCATCTTCTTTTAGCAGTATTTAAAAAAAATGAACCAGCAATTAAAGCCCTCTATGAAGAAATTTACTTGTAGCAATTAATTATTGCAAATTTTCAAAGAGTAATCCTTTCACATAGCAAGCACTACACATTGTTTAAAACACAAATTTCAGCTTCTTCATGATATTCTATAGCTTAAACTTTTGTCATTTGAAGCAAATATAAATGGCCACTTGCAAGGTGCGTGTTCCGATCGTCTTTGGGACCCCCTAATTTACCCGGAAGTAGTATCGATTTTGATATCAGATGAAAGGCCATATTTTTCTCATTGTCGTCCCGAAATTTGAGCCCTCAAATCCATTTCATTCCCCAAGATTTAAACAAAAAAATGCTGTTTTAATGGTTAACCATCGATATTATCACAGCATTGAATAGGGCTTTGCAATAAGCATTATTGCTTTTATCATAAAAACTGCAAGTTTGTTTCCCACAGTACTTGATGGGGCGTATGTACAAGTGCCAGGCTCTCATATCAAGTAGAGAACACAATAGACATAAATCGGAACAAGCACCTTTAATTGCCACAATACTTTTCACCATTAGGAATATTACATCATATGCATTAACTAAATCTTTGATTAATATGAAATAGTAATGTAGGTATTTATACATGGTGCAAGGCCAATGGATTTCCACTGTGTGATTTCTAAGAAGGCATCAGCACAAAGGCTCCGCAACAGCTGAATAATTGTTGCCTATCTAATGCTGATCAGCTCTAATAAAAAATAGTGCATTTAGACTAGAGGAAAGTTGAATTTATTATTTTTTTCTGAATCGACTGAAAGCAATTTCTGAATTTGCATTCAGAAAATTGATTCGCAATTAGCCGTGGGTGCACAGTCATGGATCACTTGAGTTCTACAGTTGGTAAACATGAAATTCATTACATGATTTGCTTTGCTACAAAAAATTCAAATTCAATGATGGCTTATTTGAATTCACTCAAAATGAAGTTGAAAGCAACTTACAGGTTAGACTTGAAAATTGTATCAATCACGACTGCACATTTACTTTTGGAGATAAAGTTAAATTGATATGACCCAATCAAATTCAAGTCAAATATGATCCAATGTATAAGCAGTAATAACCTGTTTACTAACTATCCTAAAGCATGGTGTAGATTGGGCAATAAGATCACTTTATGGCATGAAAATAACCACCTGTAAAATTTAAATCTAAACCAAAAATCAACTCCATTTGAAACTTATTTGGTATTGATAAGCTACATTAATCAAAATATAAAAACTAATTTTTGGATCAAGGACAATTTCTAAATTGTATATACCCAATGTCAGTTGAATAAATTACTGAGCATTTTACAAAGGTGAGGTGCCTATTGGACTAAGTGGGAATAACCCTTACTTTAAAACTGACCAGGCTGCTTATGCCATTTTTACATAATTTCACCCCCCACTTATAAGTTTATCTGTCACAAAAGAACGCCCCTCCGCTTCTCAAACTGGGGCGGGGCGTATCGTGCGTAAACACTGA
This sequence comes from Ophioderma brevispina, assembly GCA_023653785.1. Taxonomy (NCBI): domain Eukaryota; kingdom Metazoa; phylum Echinodermata; class Ophiuroidea; order Amphilepidida; family Ophiodermatidae; genus Ophioderma; species Ophioderma brevispina. The sequence goes on from JAMKCH010039813.1 coordinate 9,693, forward strand.
AGTGCGGGTCCACGATTGGTTTTTATTTAATCAGGTGATAGCCATAACAACAGCACGTTAATCGGATTGGCTGATTGCTCGTTCGACTTCCGAGCAAGTTTTGCGTAAAGACCTCCTAATAGGCCCCCGCCATCATGCTCATTAGCATATCACTCGTTGGCGCATCAAGAGAGGGCGTTCTTTTTGTGACAGCTACTATAATCTTATTAAAAACCTGACTGCAATGAGCATGTGTAAGTATAACTCTCAAAATAAGTTCCAACTGGTTACATTTCCTCCAACGGGAAATGTTTTTAGAGTTTATCTGATAAGTCCAAATAAACAATTGTGGCAAGCACAATTTTGAATTTTAATCAATAACTGTTATGCACAAACTAAATACAGAATTGAGCATCTGGGTAAATAAGTAAATAAGCATATAATCCTGGCATTTCAATCTGATACATTAGAGCCTTTAAAATAAAGCAAACACCAAAATCTGTGTGTACATTTGCTATCTTCAGAAGACAGCACAAAATACAATGTAGAAAAATAGTTAATTCATCTGTAAAAACATTACCCGATAACCTATTTTTTTTAAACAGTAGAATTTCATAAAAATAGCTTTGGAGCTATGTTCATGAAGTACTGTGCTATGTTTGTCATGTACACATTGAACATGACAATATATGCATTTTGTAATCCTAGCTCTTTCCATTTTGTTTATGTTTTAATAGATATACTAAAGAAAAGGTTATTTAAAAAAATCAGTTGATTCTGATGGTGCATTTTAATGTTAGGAGCCACTGCTCGTATCACACTGCCCCATAGACCACTGTGTTGTAATTTCTGCCTGTTTACAGACAAAAAATACAAAATCGCAAATCTCTTCTAGAGTAGATTGTATATGTACATAAGATTATTCAAACTTACTATACTTAAGTCAACGGTTCACATAATATAATACAAATCTTAATGTAGGTTAAGTAGCTGTAGATCATGAAATGTCCCTTTAATAATGTGTATTTTCCTCCATTTTTTAAATAATAAGCAACATATCACCCAGAAGATTAAGGTACTCTGCCTGATCAGCACATTAATTAGTTAATTGTTATCAAAGTCGATTCATCTGGCATTATTTTATTCAAGTTTTGATTTCATCTAAAAAATTACCAATACATACAATATCATAATGTCAATAGTACTGATTAAAAGTGCACCAAGAGATTTTGTGGCACCAATATATTGTGTCATATGTAGTGATTTCATATAGATAAGATCCCGAATAGATTTCTTACCTTGTCTTTGGTTACAGAAATGCCTTGAAAGTGAAAACAAAAGGCGATTTTCATTTGCTTAATTTCAATATAAAACATAGGCTGAATTTAGTATTTACTCCTATACGAAATTAGAAATTTCACAATTTTGTACCAAAGAAATATTTTTTCAGCTTAATTCTTTCACATGGGGACATTTTTAATAAAAAGCTTTACATTAGTGCAAAAATCAGAATTTTCATATTTTTAGAGACACCTGTTATGTGAAATCTCTCATTGCACCTTTAATAATAAGATAATTAAAATAAATTTGTAATAACGGCAATGAGGATACTATAGAGTGTGCATAGTGTGTGATATGGCACTTTTAAAACTATATAATCTATTAGTAAACAATGGAAAGATGTACTAGGTAAGTGCAAATAACGGTAAGTATGCAACAGCTGGTAATTTTTCCAACTTCATACATGTACATCTTCTTCATCAATCAATTTATTATTTATTAATCAATCAATACAAAAACATACAATCCAAAGCACTGTAAAAAAAGAGCACTGTAAAAAAAGAATACCTAACACTCAAAACAGGCAGTCAAGCTAAAGATAGTTAATTCCTAATGCTAATTATAATAGCTCCTACTAACTTTAAATCACTAGGACTATCAATTATGTATAGTATAATTTGCCATTGAAATAATGATATAACCATGCTGGCAAAGTTAGAATTCCCCACACTGTAAGCTCTGTGATTTGTTTGAACCCATTTTGGGGAAGGAAATCATATTTATGTGGCACTTCTACAAGAAATTCGGTAACTCATTAAAAATGCACATACTAGCTCGTATCATAATGACATATAAATCACAAAAATATTTTTGGCAGGTGCAATGTTAACAAATGTGCAAGTTTTTTCTAGGACATTGGTACCAAACTTACCTTTTGGTGGGCAAGTGGGTGGGGTAGAGCTTTTTTTTTTTTTTTTGGGGGGGGGTTCAAAAAAAGTCAACTTAACTTCCTGAAAAAATTATCCCCTATGGCCTGGTCCTTCTCAAATATCCCCCTGAGTTAAAATATCCTCCCCATCCAACCAAAAACAAAACAAAACACCATTTAATTAATACTCAAACAATTGAGCAAAAAACGCAATGGAAGCAAGTTTGGATGAATGTAAACAAATAAGTGATGTAACCATTGAGGGTCTGGTGGGAGCAGGGGCAGGTGGGGAGGGTAGTCCCAACTCAGTATCTTTCCTCTCCGGCCTCCCAAAATGAGAAATTCGGAATTCAAAAAACCAATTAACATTGATGTCAAACTAGGATTTAAAAAATCGCCCTCCCCCCCCCAAAAAAAAATATTGCGTGTTTCCCCCGGCTTGCCCCACCATAAGGAAATTCAGGTTTTGTCCACTCAAGAAATGTCAGTCTCACTGTACAGTTTGGCATCCATTTCCCATACAAAATCTCCAGCTTCATTTCACCTCCCTTCTATCTCCTTATTCTTATACACAGTCCTAGAATAGGTAGTTTGCTTTACTTTTATTTCATCAAAAGAAGTCAATTCTGTCAGAGCTAGGGGTGACACAAAAATAAATAAAGTTCACCCCACAATATGAAATTGAAAGAGCACGTACAAAGCCCGAGCTTGCTTTTATAATCTCAAGCCTTTTTGTGTGAGAATGAACATCAACCATTTGAAGTGTCTATATTGTGGTTGATCAACAGGCATAAGAGGTTATTTATAGAATTAAAGTGGCTGATATCTGATAGATGCATGTTTGTAATCCATAACATGGTTTGCTGTATGGGTTACACACTCTCAGCTATAAATCAATTGTTTCATAACATAACATTTTTGTTAAGAGAATCAATTATCTCATCACTCGCCCTTCAACATCTTATCTATTTTTGATTTATTAATTAGCTTTCTTTAAACTCTCAGCATGATAAATCAATTGTTTCATAACACTACATTTTGTTAATATAATCAATTATACCATCACTCCCATTCAAAAGCTTATCTATTTTGATTTAATTAATTAGCTTTTCTTTAAAGTGACAGGAGGAGATTCTCTCAAATTGCACTTGATCAGTTGTAGACCACCTACCGATAACATGTCAAAGGTTTATTGGACAAAGAAGCACAAAAGAAAACTGCAAACCTTGTTTTGAACTGGCCTTCTATCCTCCCTATAGGAAAGCATGTTTTGAGTTTCTGTCGTGCATGACAGAAATTACTAAATCATCATCTTATTACATAATGACAGCGTATTCGGCTTATTCACTTCAGGCGTGATCTAATACATTGGTAAGCATTCCAAATATGAAAAAACCCGGGTTCGAAAAAATTGAGGGCGCTTCTCTCTTTAAAGATCGTCTATAAGTTTCTTTTTGCCATCACAGGTGCCAGATAAAATTTAGATTGTGATGGGAAAAGGTGTTATTTCTGGTGTTTCCGTAACCTGACCCACTTTTTTCTGACACACTTATGAATTCGGAAACCCTTCATGGAATAAAGCACAGGTTTATTCTGTTAAGGTTTCCAAATTCATTAGTGTGTCAGAAAAAGTGTGTCAGGAAAAGTGTGTCAGATGGGTCACCTTACAGAAACACCCATTATTTCTGGTGTTTCCATAAGGTGACCCATCTGACCCACTTTTTTCTGACACTTACAAATTTGGAAACCTTAACAGAATAAACCACAGTTTATTCTGTTACGGTTTCCGAATTCATAAGTGTGTCAGATGGGTCAGGTTACGGAAACTCCATCCCCAAAGCCACAACGGACCTTTTCCTTTAATCCAACATCTGAAAATTGGGATAAAAATACTGCTGATTGTATCAATACAAGTGATAGAAATGCAATAGGGCAGCATACGCTGCTCCAATTTTATTTACCAGTAATTTTTTAAGAGGATATCTATTGAACCATAAAACAAATGAAGTTGTTGAGATCACAAAATGCACCTTTAAATAATCAAATTAGTGGAAATTGATCTGAATGAATGCTAGAGAAATTACATTAGTGTACAAATTTTCACTGATTGGTGCTGGGCAGTTTTGTGCCTTTGCTAAAGAAAGAATTTGAAAATGTGTTCCAATCATCATACAATAAGTCTGATCAGCCATGCCAGGTGCTGCTAAAGATCATCAACATGAGAATACATGGAGTTGGAGATTGCAGATGAACAAGCAAATTTCAGATCAGGCAGGGGAAATCAAAATTGTCAATATTTATAACATCATTGAGAAATGCCAAAACTACAGAATTCCTACCAGTACCTACTTATGTTTCATTGATTATTCTAAGGAATTTGATTATGTCCCCCACCAACTGCTTTGGAGCATAACAAAAGACATGAGTTTCCCATTTCATCTTATCAATCTCACAGCAAGGCTGTTTGAAGACCAGCAGGCAACAGTTTGCACGAGTACTATTGAGTAGAGGTAACTTAAAATAGTTTAATACTGGCAGAGGGGTCTGTCAGGGATGTATTTTATCTTCCAGTTTATTCAACATCTATAGCTATTACTGCATATATCATAAGAGAAGCCCTTGATGGTTTGAAAGTGGCATAGCA
>JAMKCH010039814.1:0-16566 GCA_023653785.1 Ophioderma brevispina
GGTCTGCGAAGAAAGAGAGATCGCTGTGTGTTTTCTCTGTGCTGTTTCCGGAATCTCTGAGATCTTCAAATCCAACGCTTGAGGTGAATTCATTATCAAAGGTGCCGTCGCTATTGAACAGAAGGTAGACTCTCTTCCATTTGTTTAGGTCTGGGTATAATTTGACAACTCTGTCGAAGGTAAGGAAATGGTTCTTGGCCAATTTGGGTCTGCCTTTATAGTGAAGTGAAAAGGGTGGTCCCCAATCTTCTTGGGTAACCGTCCTTTCCCGTATTCCCGGTAAATGGGCACCTGAAAATGTATTTAAAACAGTCAATAATCTCATATTTAAGATAGCATTTGTCTGAGGTATTTTGACGAATGTGCTCAAAGCTCTATCCTGAACAAATTAACTGATGAGTGACTCAATTTTGCCAAAGTGGCAAATTTTAAATTGAGGTGTTACCCAACTCCAACTGTAAAACATGAATATCGAAGTAGCTCTGCTCTAGACAATTTAAGTCTGACCTCGTCTCCCTCCAGCCCGAGTATTACAATCTTTACCCACCCATTTTCACTAAAGGATAGTTATCGATTACGGAAGCACCAAAGGTACATGTTGGAATATTTAACTCACATCAACAACACAGTAGTGGTCGATAACTCTGCCATCTGGTCTTTGTCTGTTCATTGGACTCAGGTACAGATCATCTGCCTTCACCATACGGACGTAGATTGGAAGCAAGAAGTAGACGCGGTACTTGAAATGGTCTTGCATGATTTGTATAATGTCTGCCAACGCCCTTTCCTTATTCTCAAGTGGAATGCAGTACCCACCTTCGCTAGCCCTGTGTATAAATTCATGTCCAAATGTGGCATTACTTGGCATTGTATAATTATGTAGACTGTTGAGATTGATTCTTTCTGTCAATTAGAATTGTTGTCTAGTTGATATTTTCCATTCAAAAAAAGGTGTGTGAATATTACTATTTGCAGTATGCAATAATTTACACAATTAATTACGTATATCATATGACATTTCACCATATTGGATCCTTGGATCATACTGGCCTTTTTTTTAAATGTACAAATTTGGAATAATGCATCTATCCTGGCGATGATCACCATAAAAATATTTTCTTCCAGATGGTAACCCGTGGTGCCCAATCAATTTGGGCTACCGTACAATAGCTATAGCTCGATTGTTAATGTTTTTTTTAATGAAAGGGTAACAAGATTGTCATCTCGATGTATTTATATTGTGTGTATGTATACGTATATTTGTTTTTGTGTAGATATATGTGTATAAGTGTGAGAGTTGGTAGGTGTGGATGGATATATGAATGTGCGTGGTGTAGGGTTTGTATGTGGGTCATGGATGTTCATACTAGACTTACTGGATATTGGAATTGACGAAGGCTAAAATACTTGTTTAACATTTCACAATATCGGGGTTGTATCCTGGGCGAACTGTCACTTTCATTCCAATATCAGAATGGAAGGAATGCATGATGGGAAACATTTTGACACTGCTTGAAGGACAGTTTGAAAAACAAGCCGTCTAGTGTAGAAATATAAACATCAGTGAAAGATTTGAAAGATTTATGTTGATGCAGAATAAAGCACATCAATATATTGCATCGCAGGATTAAATTTGTATTTACTTGGAAATTCAAACAGAGGCCTCTTCTATAACATAGTATACAAATATTGACTGTCCATGAGGGGCATAGTCAAATCTATTGGCCCGAGGTGATCTGGCGGTCTCGGATCACCGCGGGTCAATTAGATTTGACTATGGCCGAATAAAGGGCAGTTAAATATTTGTTATATAACCTCCATAGATAGATCCTTTCGGCTGCAGTAACGAGACTACAGATAGGGCAGAAACTTACTATACCGTTCAAAAGAGGTACTATATCGGTCCAAAAAATTTACTTATACGGGGTAGATTCTGTAAGAAGTAATTATGTCGGCGTAATATAGTCGGCAACAATGGTGAACAATAGGCAATTCGATTCAAGTTGACTCTTACACGTAACATTAGTTTTCACGCTATATTCCGTTATCCGTTACATGGAGCCCGACTGGGCTCTCGCCGAACTATATTGCTTTCACACCGGTCAAAAAATGTCTTATACCGGGCAGAAAGACGAAAGTTACTATACCGGACAAAAAGGGGTACTATATGCATTTTATTCGGAAAAATATTGAAACTATACCATGTCATGGACGTTCATTTAACCAATCAGATGACAAGAATTATCTATGAGGTGTATAAATTACTCTTAGTAACTTATGAGAAGTTACTAGTGTGGGAAATAGAATAGAATAAAGGAGGGTCAGTTTAGTAATACGATACTTCTAGTCTCCAAAGATTTTTTTTTTGTACACGGGAAAACGGGCACAATCCCAAACATATTAAACAGGCAGAGATATTATAGTTATTTGGGTGTTATTTTTGATCCGTATTATTGTGAGCAATCATGCCGATACGTTTGTTTAGATGTTTCCAAGAGAATTGGATTGTAATCAGGAGAATTACGCATTATTTTCCTCATTACTACAGTCCACTATGCTCCAAAGCCTTGGTCTTCCTCATTTTGACTACTGCAGTAGTTCCGTTTGGTCCAAATTTCATACTGGGCACCATAATGGTCTCCAAATTTTTGCAAAACAGACTTGCCCGTGTCCTTTTGTCTGCCGACATTCGAACCTCGGTGGACAAAATGATGAAAGACCTTGGTTGGACCTAATCTGAGGAGAAGATGGAATTATCAGATCTTAATTTTAACTTTTAAATGCCTTAAGCATTTTGCTCCTGATTATATCTCTCTTGTTTTACTTTACCAGTGCAACAACCCATTCTAAAGGCACTCGTAGTCAGGCTCAGAACATGTTGATCATTCCATCATGGAATAACAAAGCTGTAAAAGAACATTCTAGTACAGAGCAGCTGTACTCTGGAATAATCTACCAAAAGGCACACGAAGTAAATTAGATTCCATGAGTTTGTTTACTTTTAAAAAGTGCCTAACCCCATTATTCCTGTTATATATTTTATAGTGGTAATGTAATATGAAATTTGTGTCCTGTGGATTGGAAATGCATGTTTGGGGGGTGTATAGGTTTACATGCATGCCTTGTGTTATGTGTGCATGTGTATATATTGTGTGTGTATGTATGTGTGTGTATGCGTGTGTGTGTGTGTGTGTACCTGCTACATCTTCAAAGTGATTACTGCACAGTGTGATTTGTATGTATATATGTACATACATCTACAGTAGCAATATACATGTATATGTGTTAGGTAAGATTATGTACCATAACTTATTTTTCTGTATACTTGTATTACTGTAATTATTGTTATCAGGTCTTCCTGGGAGACCATACTTTTGTATTGAAGGATATTTCCTGAATAAATAACGATTAAATAAATAAATATAGCACTAATCTGATAGAGCAAACCGCACACACACGCGAGACAGCCCCGTGGCTTCAGATTTATAGATAACTAATATCAACCTTGTTTTATTAGATAGATGTTTTTCAAAGGTTTCAGTTGACTCTCACAAAACATTAGATTCACGCTTTATTCCGTTGTCGTCTATGGAGCCGATACAGTTCCTGGCAGACCATATCTCCTTTTAATTTGCAGGGGAATGTGTTGTTGTTGTGTTTGTTTTGTTTGCTCTTCTTTTGTTTTGTTTTAAAGGGATGCAACGAGAGATGTGAGTCTCCCTATATTGTGTCTTTGTAGTATTTCAAATAGATTAGACCCCAATACAATTTTTACCTTGTATTTGGCTAACAGAAATGCCTTGAAAGTGAAACAAAATGTGCGTTTTTTTTTTTTTAAAATGTTAATTTTCCAATAGAAAACATAGGCTGAATTGCGTAATTTGCTCTATACTAAAATAAATTTCACATTTTTGTACCAAAGGAAATACTTCTCAGACGTAGTCCTTCAGGTGGGGTAGTATTTTTGACTTGGAATATTAAATCAATGCAAAAATAATCAGAATTTTCAATATTTTCTGGGTACCTGATATGTGAATCTCTCGTGCACCTGTAATCTCAAGTTCGTTGCGCGTCCATGGCAATGTCGATTACGAGCCAACTACGTGCAGGTTATGTTAGTTCATTACATCTCGAACAAAGGTACGAATACATACATTTTTATGATTTTTTCGATGCTTTAGATTCTTCTCATTTTAAAACAAAATGTCTTGATTCAAGAGAAGGTGAATGATTAGTGAGTCATCAAATGTTAGAGCCATACCTGTAACAGAGATACGTTGCAAGCCGGGCAGCTGTAACAATGATGACACTGACAATCCACACAGCATCTCACCGGCAAATCGTGCGGTTTCTTTCTTCTGTCCTATCCCCAAATAAGTACGGAAACCCTCAGAACAGTTTTTCAGAATTCTGAGTACATTTCTCTAGGATACGGATTTGACAGAACGGGTTAGATATTTCCCCGGATATGATGTAGCCTCTTTCACCCGACTGGGGTCTTCAATTTTCGCGAATGCTTTTAGTGACCATTTCAACTCTGTGTTGACGGCCTTGTTTCTTGATGTTATATACTGGAATACATTCAAATGTCAACCCGAGTAAATGACACCAAGTGATCCCAAACCAACAGCGTTTAGCTCGGAAGATATCTGTATGGAAATTTCCAAGGTCGGATCGCCGTACTTTGCAGCCTGAATACGTCTCTCAACCGATTCAAAATCCTCGTCAATCTCTCCATCTTTGGGGGTATTCTGGACTTAACTTGAATCCCCTTGGAAATTACCATGTGTAAAAAATTTCTCAACAAGGCGGACTGAAATCAATTTAAAGATCACATATATAGTGATGTACATTACATAAACATTTTTAATCAGAAATAGTTATTTGGCAAACGTCTTATAGTACTCCTTGAATCCAAAACTTCATTCTGACCGCGCTTTGTAATGTTCTGAGCAAAATAGAGGGCGAGTCAAAAAAAACTTGATCCTGATTGTGTCCGCCATTTTGGGAATTTTTAAATAATATATCTCTAACATAGGTGGTATCTGCGGAAAGTTTTCTTTCATTATCTTTAATTCGCTGCAAATATCATTCCAATCGATTTAATGTATAGGCGAGCTACCCGTCCTTTCGAATCAAGAATCTGTCAGTGAAACTAGCCTGATTTTTCTGGACACTGATTTCCTTCGCTGACGCCTGTTCATTTGCAATTTTAATATCCGGTTGACAGAGCAGAAAACCGACAACTTGATTAAAACGACTGTAGCTCGGCCTCTCCAAAAGTAAATCAAAGATAAACACCGCAGCTTCAGCTGATACCAATATGTTTAGATATCTGTTTTACTTACAACATTCCAAATGCGTGACACCATCAGGGTCAGTTTTTTTTTTTACTCACCCTGTATGTTTTCTATCAGGTGTCCCCATAGACCGCCGTTTTGTAATTTCCGTCCAGACGGACAGAAAATACAAAATTACGATTTTCTGAGAGAAGTAAGATCGAAATTTGCCACTAACAATTAATTAGGCACACCCACTGTTCTCGGGGGCCTACCGTTTTAAATTATGATAAAAATCTTAGGTTAGTCGGGGACCTAAAATTTAGTTAGTCGGGGAGGATTGTTTATGGATCACGAAATGGCGCTCCTTTAATATTTCTGTGACAGCACATGATTGCATCCTAAGTTCAATTCTATCAATCGTTTCGAGTTAAAATACTTTTGGTGTATTCACTTTGAATATTCAACTACTCTTACCATGATTGTTAATCCTTTGTCCTGCACATGAGTAGACGTACTCACAACGCCACCTAACTGTCTGCTTTCGTACCCCCATGACGGTAAAGCCATGCCCGTACCACGTCCTATTTCCGAACGAAGTCTCCCAATATCATAACCGGGCTTGACTTCGATGGAAGATACTTCTAAACAGTATTTTTGAGGCTTGGCATTTAGGATCTTATTCAGATTGGTCAGTCTATCAAAAGAGAAGGTTTATGTAAAGAGACTGCTTATATGAAGGGATATTTTGCTGGATTGAAAAACCTCCGTCTTTCTCCTCCTAAATCGTTCTCCTCCCTTTTTTCTCCTTCTCTCTCCTTCCCTTTCAACCTCTCTCCCATCTCTCCTTCGTTTTCATTCTACATGTTCTATGTCCTTCCTTTTCCTTCGCCCCTTTACCATCTGATTCCTCAATTAGCACAATGGAACTCTTAGGGACCCTTGGTGATCTCCAAGACCGTACTATTTTCACTGCAGCTCCGCTGCGGGAAATAGTAGACACTAAAAAACATCGTTTGGGCGGGGGGGGGGTGGTCATTTTCCGGGGTAAGTATTCAACTATGCACACTACTACGAAAAGTAGTCAAATTTTTTTTACCACGAAAAGGGCAACTTGTGCCCCTTTTTGTGGGTGGAGTGGCGCAGTAATTCGGAGGCTGTCGTGCAGCAGTGGACTAATAACAATTGAATGTCATGAAATTCGCTGATGAAGACACGTTAGAATAAGAACGGTGGCCATGTCCAACTGGCCTCACGCTAACTTTAGTTCGTGGGGCCACTGATCATTGTCGGCCACAAATTCAGCACTATATCAATTTAGTTAATCTCAACTACTTTGTATGCACGTCCTTAAACCTAATTAGAGAGTACTAATGGTTGATAAAGAAGAGTGATCTGTAAAATGTAGTCCTGGAAGAGACAAAAATGTGTTCTTACCGATCATAATATCTCGGGACCGTCCGTTAAGCTTCGACAGGGAGCTACCTGTCCCCCACTGCTCGAACCCGGAGATTATTGTCATGGGCAAAATTAACAACAAAAGCGCGGCGATTTGTTTTCGACTCCTGTATACCCTTCTTTTAAAAGCTTTTTGTCAATCGACATCCTAAAAAATCAACCATATACAAGGGGATTTAAAATTTTGCATGGATGCTAATCAATATTTGGGATCAGAATATTGAGCCTGTTGTGTTGAGAACTTAATCAATTTTGAAAATTATTGTAGTATAATACAATGATAATTCTAGTGATACAAAGAGCCCCAAATCAACGTTATTTTGATAAACCTCTTAGTTTTAAAGAACCGAGAAAAAATTCAGATTGAATAAGGATATACTTATTTACATGCCCTACCCTTCCATGGTTGTATTTTGAAGCTGGCGGTACACGGACGGTCCCAGAAATGCAAATATAATTGATGTGGGTGTGTACCATCACAGGGAGGGACCAAAGCATTCAATTTTTGGTGTGGTGATGACCATCATTTTGTGGTACCATTGATTTATCAAAAAGTAAAAATTCCAGGTGCATGTCCACTGACTGATAATCAATATGTTTTCACCCCAGGATGTCACTGGTAGTGTATTACACACTTTTTCTGGCCCTGTTTATTGCCATGGAATGTGCCACAAAGATTTGGAGTAGGTTTTATCACTGAATTTCCTGGTAACCTTTGAAGCGGCACTGGCAAATTTTCACAAAAATAATGAAATTTCTTATTTTGCTCGCAACATGATAGTAGAGGCCATGAAGATACAGATATATTTTTTACACATACAAAAACATACCTAAAACAGATATGGGCATTTAAAGGCACCCATCAGTACTTTGTTAAATCAGACAATCAAAACAATTTAGAAAAATCAGATTTTTGCATGTCTGTAAGAGTGTAAATATCCTAACACATCCGCAAGCAATATAAGGCTGGAAGCCACCTAATAAAAACAAAATCGGTATTTTAGTCCATTACTGTCCGTACGGAACACTTACACAACATGCAATTGAATAGCATTCATATCTTCCACCCTGTTGTTTTCTTCCATTCTGAGCACTTTTTCAGTTGCACAAAATAACTTACGATAATTAGCGGACTTATCCTCATTTTTAAGCTATTCCTGCTAATTTCAAATATTTTACTTACCCGTCAAAGAATCACTGTTAGTTTCTTTAATAAGCGGCTAAAGACAGACAGCTATTTGTAGTGCAAACTTTTAAGGACGCACAGTTGACTTGAAGGGGATTTGGAAGTTTCTAAAAAATAAACTTCACCTCACCTATGAGCAAAAAAAAACTGCCCCGCTTTCCATTAAAAAAACAACTTTACCCGCACCTTATAAAACACATCCTCAAGTATAGGCAAAAAAAATCCCTATTACTTGGAAAAAAAAAACTGCCTCCAAAAGCCAACGAAAAAAACTTTCCCTCACCCAACTTCCAACCCCCGCCCTTGAAGTGTCTATTACATATATCATAGACTCGTACTCGTTGACATCAAAACCACAAGGTTCACAGACCGGTCAACCAGGGTTGATGGCGTGGAACAACTCCGAGATTTTTCCTTTTATGTTATTCAGCAGACGTCCGACGTCTGCTGCATAAAATTACTCCCGAGTAATTTTGATTATAAAATCATTCTGTTTACCCATAAGTGCTGATTTGGGCTTAATCATTTCAGTGAGGGCTAATGTATTCCTACTTCCCTTAAAGTGCTTTTCCGATCGTTTTTGGACCCCCCCCCCTCCCCCCGCAACGGAAGTAGTATCAATTTTGATAATTAAAGTCCGTTTTTTCTCATTGCCCTCCTGATATTTCAGCTTCCAAATCCATTTTCCTAAGAATAACTGAAAAAAATGCCGTCTTACATGGTTAAATCCATCAATATTAAGCAACGTAGTGATACGGCGTAGCACTGTACATTATCGTGTCTAGCTCAAAACCGCAGTATTTTCCTCCACGTAATTGGTGGTTCGCGTATCCAAGTATCAGCTCCCATATCAAGTAGAGACACGATAGACAAAAATCGAACAAGCACCTTTAATGCCATTTTTGCACTTTTCCAAATTCCACGGAGCGGACCCCTGCCTTGTTTTTAGGGGGAAATTGCCCTAGATCTAACAAAAAAATAACTACCATTCCCTTATTGCGGTGGTCGTCAGGTTTGTAGTCATTTTCCAAAAGGGCGCCTTAGGGATATAAAAACTCTACAACCATGCAAAAATACAATTTTAAAAATCATTGATTGAAGTGCCACTATTTTTGTTCAGAATCATTGTCTCGTTATGTGTTTTACTCCAACTAAATGGTTTTAAGATTCTACCAATATGTCGAAAACGGTTGTCGCTTGTAAATATATAATATTTAGAGAACAGATTTACCATTTTAGGATGAGAACCTGTAAAGATGATTAAACTATACCAAAATGCATTGCACAGATACATGCTGTGTATATTTTAGGTTACAACGCAATGGCATTGGTTCAAAAGCATTGTACACTGTAGAAAAATATTGACTCATTAAGTGGAATATCCCGATATGTGTAGTGATATCTTTCCTAGTCAATATGAGTCACTCTACCAAACATGTGTTTATGTTTCTCCACCTAAGATTTTGCTCAACGGATGAGGGCAATCCCTATATTTGTTAGAGTGTATCGATAAATATCAGTGATCATATGGTATTGTATAACCTATACTTATATAAAAAAACACGCCAGCAGGTGAAAGGAGCAATACATATACAAGCATGAATGTGCCCATTCTGATGGAGTCCTCTTGTTAAAACAATAGAAAATTTTCATGTCGCCATTAGTAGGTCCAATGTTCTTCACGATTTCGCCACGTTGTGACGATGGAGATAACGTAGAAAGCCATAAGCAGCAATTACGAAAGGTCAATTCTCAACTTACCTCTGATCAAATTTTCTGTGGCAAGTGTTAGTTGGTTTGTCAAATAATCACCCCAGTGGTTCACGTTCACGCTTCATCAAAGTTTGAGAATACTTTCGTTGTACCACTACAGAACAACAGTCACTGGTCGCAAGAGGCTGCTCATCTTTGCTTACCAACTGGAACGAAATACACTGTTACATTACCTCAAGGCATTTTAATCAGAAATAGTATATTTGCAACGTCTTAGTACTCTTGAATACAAAACTTAATTCTGAAAGAGCTTTTGGTAATGTTATTGAGCAAATAGAGGGGTGAGTCAAAAAAAAACTGACATGATTGGTCCGCACATTTGGAATTTTTCAAGAATATATATCTAACATATGTGGTATCAGCGCGAAAGTTTATTTCAAGTCATAGCTTAATTGCTGCAAGATCATTCCAATCGGTTAAGTATCGGACCGAGTACCGTCTTTCGAATCAAGAAATCTGCAGGAATAATAGGCTGGATTTTCTTCTGGACATGATTTCCTTCGCTGAACGCCGTTCATTTCAATGTTGTTAATCCGTGGACAGAGCAGAAAACCGACTACTTGATTTAAGCGACGGTGTAGCGCGGTCTATCCTAACCGATGTGAATGATTCTTTTCTGCAGGAAATCAAAGATAATAAACCCAGCTTTCAGATGATACAACTATGTTAGACATATGTTACTTAAAACATCAAATGGCGGGCAACAATCAGGCTCAAGTTTTTTTTGTTTATTCAACACAGTTATTTTCTATCACGGCACCATCGACCGCCCGTTTTGTATTTCGTCCAGACGGACCCGAAATACCACAATTAGATTTTTGAGAGGTGTATGATCGAATTTGCACAGAGAACCATTAGGCACAACACAATGTTTCCTTCGGGCCAACGGTTTAAATGATATAAAGAATCTTAGGTTGATAGTCGGGGAGCCATAAAAATTGTGAGGTTAGATCGGCGGAGAGCAGATTGTGTGTGTGGATCACGAAAATGCGCTCCTTTAATATATCTTGACAAAAGATTGCATTGCCTAAAGTTCACTTCTATCAACTCGTTCTGGGTCAAATACATTTTGGTGTAGTCAATTTGAATAGTCAACTACCTTACATTGATTGGTAATCCTGTCCTGCACCATGAGTAGACGTACTCACAACGCCACCTACTGTCTATCGTACGCCCCATGGAAGGTAAAGGCCAGCCGTACCTTTGTATATTTCGCGAACGAGTCTCCCAAGATCATACCGGCTTGAACTGCGTGGATAATACTGCGTAACAGTATTTTGAGGATTGGGCATTTAGGATCTTATTCAGTATTGGTAATGTCTATTAAAAAGAGAATGTTATGTAAACGACTGCTTTATGAAAAAGGGACACTTGCTGGGATTTTAAATCGTCTTTCATCCTCCTAAATTCGTCTCCTCACTTTTTTCGCTCTCCTTTCCACCTTCACTCTCTCCTTTCGTTTTCCATTTTCGTTCTATGTCCTTCTTTTCCTTAGCCTCTTGTACATCTTAATTCTCAATTAGCACAAGGGGAACTCTTAGGGACCCTTGGTGATTCGCGAGACACCACTATTTTCACTCAGAGCTCAGCTTCGGGAAAATAGTAGCAACTAACAACATTCTGCGTTGGTCATTTTCCGGGGGTCCAGTGGCATACTATGGCACACTATCTACGAAAAGGTAGTCAAAATTTGACCCGAAGGAGGGTCCAACTTTGACCCTTTTTTGTGGGGTGGAGTGGCGCAGTCATTCGGAGGTGTCGGCAGCAGGATAATAACAATTGATGCATGAATTCGCTGATGAAGAGCACGTTAGACTAGGAACGTTGCCAGGTCAACTAGCTCACGCTAACTTGGGTACGGGCCACTGCTCACATTGATCGCACACAAATCAGCACTATATCAATTTAGTTAATCTCAACATACGTTTGTATGACGTCATACCTAATTATAGAGTAATTAATGGTTGATAGAAGAGAGGATCTGTAAAAAAAATGCAGGTCCTGGAAGAGACAAAAATGTGTCTTACAGATCCAGAATTCTCGGCCCGTCGTTTGCTTCTCGACCATGAGCTACCTTGTCCAAACTGCTCGAAACCCGGAGGATTAGTGTCATGGGCAAAATTAACAACAGCGGCGATTTGTTTCGGACTCCTGGAAGACCCCTTCTTTAAAAGCTTTTTGTCAATCGACCATACCTAAAAACATAAACATATACAAGGGGAATTCATATTTGCCAAGGGATTCGAATCAATATTTGGGATCAGATATTATCTGTTGGGTGAGACACTTAATCATGTTGAAAATTATTTGTAGTATAATAAAGTGATAATCTAGTGATGACAAAGAGCCCCAAATAAACGTTATTTGATAACCGCTTAGTTTTAAGAAACCGAGAACAAATCAGATTTTGAAGAAGGGGCTGTCTCGAAACATCAGACTCGAAACAACTAGACCCTCAGACTCGAAACATCAGACCCGGAAGTAAATTCACTTCCGGGTCTGATGTTTCGAGGTCTGATGTTTCTGGACACACGGGGGGAGTCTAGAAACATCAGACCTCGACAAAACAACAGCCTCAGACCCGGGAAGTGATTTTTTTTTTTTGCGAAGTCAACATTTTATTCCGAGGTCTGATGGTTCTAGGTCGGAAGTTTTAGACACCGGGGGGAGTCTAGAAAAACTAGACCTAGGAACATCAGACCTCAGACCCGAAGTGAAGTACTTCCGGTCTGATGGTCTCAGGTCTGATGTTTCTAGACACCCGGGGAGGGAGGTCTAGAAACATCAGGCCCCGAAACATCAGACCTCAGACCCGAAGTGGGAAGTGACTTCAAAAGGGCGGAAATCTTATTTTCTGTACTAAGAGGCGGACCCACGCTTCCTTAAAACAGGGGGAGACTGGCCCTGGATTGTGCCTAGTTCCCCGTCTGCTTGAGAGTTTTGTAAGTTAAAAAAAATGAAAAAAAGTAGATAGAAACAAATCCTGCTATTCTTCCAGGCGTGACAAGGGGAGAATTGCCCTGGACTTGGACCCCGACTTGGACCAAATTGGACGGCGATGTAAATACACCCATTTCACGACTTGCTAGCCGCTCACCAAGCATATCATTTTACTCAAACTCCATCAGTTCAACAAGCCCGCATTTCAGATAAAGGTAGTTCCAAAAGTCCACTTTTATAAATAAACCTGGCCTACCTAATCAGTTAAGTTTTTATTAATTAACTTGCAATTGTAAAATCGGTCTATCTACTTATCTACTATTCATAGAAAAAACATGTTTTCCTTGAAAACTAAAACTCCAAACTACTCCTACCGACACCCACACCGTTTTGTAAAACGGTTGGCCATGAAATGAATGTTTACCATACCACTTTGTTGCTAAGTCATTCATGTTTCTACTGAATTTGCTTTTTTATTGCATTGGGAAAGGTCTTAGTAAGCGAACGTTGTGCAACGGTTTGACCCGTTAAAGGGAGACACTCCTCTCGCACCCCGGCCATATCGTCCCTTTCTCTTTCGACCGGTCGGCTTTTTCCCTCATTTAGTCTTGGCAGAAAACCAGGGCCAAAACTCTCGTGTGTCACCGGCTCACACGGTGATAGGGTTTTTCTACTTGAATTGACAAAAAAATCAGACCCAGAAGTGAAATGCTTACTTCGGGGAACATTTTGACTTCGAAGTCAACAGTTTTACTTCGGGGTCTGATGTTTCTAGGCCTGATGTTTCTAGACATCCCCTCCGGGTGTCTAGCACATCAGAACCTAAGAAACATCAGACCGAAGGAAAATGATGGTGACTCGGCAACAAACAAAAATCACTTCCGGGGTTGAGGTCTGTGTGTTTCGAGCGGTCTGATGTTCTAGACATCCCCCCCCCACGGGGTATAGAAACATCAGGACCTCGAAAAACATCATTGACCCGGTAATGTAAAATGTTGACTTCGGCAAAAAAAAACACTTCCGGGTATGAGAGGTCGATGTTTCGAGGTCTGATGTTTCTAAGCCATCCCCACGGGTGTCTAGAACATCAGACCTCGAACATAAGACCGGAAGTGAATTACTTCCGGGTCTGAGGTTTCGAGGTATGAGGTCTGTTGTTCGAGGGTATGATTGTTTCGAGACACCCTGAATAAGGATCTAGATCTTATTTACAGGCCATAACACTGATATGGTTGTATTTTGAAGCTGTCTGTTGTAAACGCTATTAATTTTTTTTTTGGTCCCAGGAAATGCAAATCTTAATTGATGTAGGTTGTGTCATGTCTATAAGGAGGGACCAGGAAAGCATTTCAATTTTGGTGGTGATGCATCATTGTGCGTACCATGTATTATAGGAGTATGATTTTTTTTTTTTTTTTTTAACTTTAATTTGAAAATTCCAGGTGCTTATTGTCACTGTATTTTTTTTTGATAATAGTAATAGTTTTCACATATTTTTTTGAGCACTGTTAGTGTTTATTCTTTTTCGGGCCCTGTTTATTGCAACAGGAATGTGCCATACAATAGATTTGGAGTAGGTTTTTACCTGGGCCCTTTAGAGCCTTTCTTTTGTTTTGGCACTGGCAAATTTTCACAAAATAGAAAATTTCTTCATTTGCTCGCCACTCATGATTGTATATGTGCCATTGGAAGAAAATGAAACAGATTATATGTTTAAACATACAAATACGTACCTAAACAACAGATAGGGGCCATTTAAAGGCACCATCAGTAATTTGTTAAATCAGAAAATCAAAAAAATATTTAGAAAATATATGATTTTTGCATGTAGGTAAAGAGTGAAATATCCTAACACATTTCTTATGGCTATTTTAGTATATGTAGTGAAACAAACCTATAAAAACAAAATCTGGGATTTAGTCATTACGTCCGTACGGACACTTACACAACAGCAATTGAATAGCGATTCATATCTTCCACCACTGTTGTGTTCTTCCATTTCTGACACATTTTTAGTTGCACCAAAATAACTTACGATAATTCTACGGACTTAGCCTTCATTTTAAAGCTTATTCCTGCTAATTTGCAAAATTTTATACCCTTCAAGGCGAATCACTGATTAGTGTCTTCAATAAGAGGTAAGAGACATCCAGCTAATTTGTAGGAAAACTTTTAGAGGGACGCACCATTTGACTTCAAGGGGGGGGTGGACGTTTCATAAAAAAAATCACCACCATATGAGCAAAAAAAAAAAATTTCCCCGCTGCCCATTAAAAAAAAAAAAAAAATTACCCGAACCTTATAAAACACATCCTCCAGTATAGGCAAAAAAAAATCCAGCCTATGACCTGAAAGAAAAAAAAGGCCTGCCTCCAAAGCCAACGAAAAAAACAAAATACTTTCCCTCACACCCCAACTTCCAACCCCCCCGACCCCCCCCTTGAATTCTAATGGCGCGTCCCTAAGCCTTGCGAACAAATGTGTCTATTAACATGAATATCATAGACTTGGTTGTACATACGTTGAAAACAGTGTCGTAAACCAGACCTTTGGCAAATGGGGGGGGCATAAAGTGGTTCCAGACATTTTTTGAGTGGGCTAATTTGGGTCCTTCCTCCATAGACCTTACAAAAGGTCAGTTCATTTGGGGGGGCGAATTGGGGCAGTTCCGTTGGGGGGGGCTCGCCCCCCACCCCCCCCACCCCCCGCTGGTTACGCCACTGCGTTTGAAATCAAAACCACAAAGGTCACCGACCGGTCAAACAAATGGTTGATGGCGTGGGAATCAACTCCGATTTTTTTCTTATGTTAAACGCCGTGTCCGACGTCTGCTGATAAAATGACTGCAGTGGGTCATTTTATTATAAAATATTTAGCCCTGGCGCTATCACACAGTGTACACATCTCAAGTAACAAAAGTTTGAGTGATAATATGTTGACAGACTGACCGGAACCCCTAAACGTGATTCTTAGTGCTGCGATAAAAAGGGGGTAAGAGGGGGGAAAAAACCAGCTTTTTGTACCTTCCTTCTCGGGGTCCAAAACAAAGTTTGTGTACAGGGGTGCAAATTGTAAAATTGATCCAATCATGTTGAAAGCATACCATGTTATGTGTTCTAACCATAAGGATTCAGAAAGGTATAGTTTGTAATATGTACAAGCCTAAAGTTTCCAGGTTATAGGCTAAAAACCTCAAACTCATAATAAGGGTCATTTCAGTTGTAAGGGGTCAAATTTTAACGTTGCCCGTTTGATACCAAATGGTCAATTATTTGGTGGAGTTCATAGATTAAATAAGGAATTAGTTTTGACTGTCTTAAATTCTTCCGATGTAGGGGGCACAGAAGGGTCCAACGTCCATTGGCATTCAATGGGGCTTGATCTTGTGACCCCCCTACTTTCTTATAGCAAGCATTTGAGACACTCAAAAGCTATTCCTTAATTTTATCCTATGAGCTCCACCAATACTTTGCAACCATTTTTTCTCCAAATTGGAGCACTTTTTAAAATTTGACCCCTGTACAACTGAATTGACCCTTTTATTGATTGTTTGCTGTTTTAGCCTATAACCTGAAGTTTAGCTTGTTACATATTACAAACTATACCTTTTCTGAATCCTATGGTAAGACACATAACATGGTGTGCTTTCAACATGATTGGAGCATTTACAAGTTTGACCCCTGTACAAACTTGTTTTGGCCCCCTCTCCTTAAGGCAAACCACTTGTCGGCACTTGTAAGAGCTCGTTTCAGGGGTTCCTGTGAGTCTGTCAACATATTTATCACTCAAACCTTTTGTACTTGAGATTTTGTTACAATGTGTTCTAGCTCCTGGGTTAATTCTGTTTACGCCATAAGCGTGCTGAATTGGGCTTAATCATTTCAGTTAGGGCTAATGTATCCTAACGTCCCTTAAAGGTGCTTTTTTCCC
>JAMKCH010039815.1:0-98605 GCA_023653785.1 Ophioderma brevispina
GATAAAAAATAGACACCACACCTAATGGACTAAATATTAAAGACTAACACTTAATCACATCACACAATGATTTTAACAATATAAAGTACTATTTTCTCATTGTGGGTACTCTCTTTTCCATCATTTCATTTTACACCACTGAAGAAGCTACGCAATAGTAGCGAAAGCTCTGTGCGTTGCCGTTTTCTGTTTGTTATCAGCTTACCTCCTGGACTCACTCTAGCTATCATCATACCTGGTGACAAATTTTGATAATTAAATCATAATTACAAACTCCAACAAACTTCCTTGTTTATAACTCCATATCAAGTTTTTCTTAGCAAAACACTAAAATTATGCACATATTCATGGTACTTGGCGGTTTCACCTTTATGCAATTTACCTACGCGATTGGTCCTGTCTTAGTTCAGAAATGATTTGATGTCAATTGTGTACGGCCTGATCCAATGCCCTTACCATTTAAGATCCTCATTGGACAAATTACACGATTCCCAAATTTAATACACTAAATGACTTACTATAAGCATGGTGCAATTAATCACTTCATGAATGACTCAAATTTGCATAACATACACATACTGTCTATACAATTTTTCATAAATGAACCCTCTCACCCAGGCATCGCAACTACTTGCATATCCACATATTATGACCAGATTTTTTTAAATAAAAACTTTGACCCCTGTGGTAACCTAAATTTGCCCCTTCTGAAAAGTGACACCACACATAATTTGAGACCACTAACTATACATTGCATTGATATAGGGTCCATACTAACAACCAAATGTGGTCAACATTAGATGTACCCATTTTTTTTTTTTTTTTTTTTTTTTTTTTTTTTTTTTTTTTTTTTTTTTTTTTTTTTTAATTCAAGCTTTTTTTTTTTTTTTTTTTTTTTTTTTTTTTTTGTTTTTTTTACGAAACGATGCATGTCATCAATGTGCCTTGCACAAGCTTGCAGGAAGCTGCAGCAAGCTCGCGCCAAGTTGCAGCAAGCACATCATGCCTTGCAATGATTGCACAAGCATGGCACATTCATACATGCTGCCAGGTTTGCAAGCATGCATGCAAGTCGCAAGCATGTGCGAAACATTTTGCAAGCTTAACAACAGGTTTGCAAGCATGCGCACACATTTGCAAGCACACAGCGTTTGCAAGCTGCGCATTCCGCAAGCACCACACTTTGCAAGCAACTTGTATTGGGCAAGCAGTATACTGTACGCATGCCTTCTGCAAGCTTCTTCAATGCATTTCACAAAACATGCAAGCTTGCGAAGTTGGGACTGTGTATATTTTGAATGATGCATGTGCAGTGTTTTTACCTTGACAGTAGAATTTAGAAAGGTGATAAATGCGTATATTTATTGTCAAATTATACAATTATTAATTAGCTTTTTTGTAAACCTTTCAGTTTTTCTTAAACATCTACTTTGTAACATTGGCCTAGTGAAATCTTCATATAATTCGAAATTAAGCACTTGCCATTGGCTAGGCCATTTTTAAAAAAAAAAATTACTGAGAGTGCCGATGAGTCTGAGGAGCAAAATAAAGCTTGAACCTGAAGTTGCTACAACTTAGCGCTGCAGGTATTGTGTACAAGTTGATTACTGACTACTTACTAGATGAACAATGCTCACTTCCACAAGCAACTTCAGGCTTACAAAAAAGCTGAGCTGTAAACATTCACTTATTTCCCTATTTTCATTCAAGCTTCGCCTATGTGATTACCGGCTGCCTGTACCAAGTCGCCTTTCCATCTTTGTATTTTTTCAATTCAGCTGTCGTATGATGTGGGGTCCTTATTCATCTTTGTAAGAGACCTACTTCATAACGTTTAGAATGAGCTAGCCCACAGACACAGTCTAGGCTTACTTTGATTGACGGTTGATGATTTTGCAGTGATCGTAGAAAGTGGCACTGAAATGATCGAAGCTGAAAAGTTGTTCCAGCTAGTACGAATCATGTACAAGACAAAGCCAGGCATTGAAGGATTGTACATGTTAGGGCAGTAACTGGACACTGCACAAATACTACAGCACACACATTCCATGATCATGATGATAATCGCCAATGGTCGGGTCTCGAGTGATCGAGGTCCAAGTCTAGAGTCAGACTCAGTCATGATGACATGCACGGTAAAATTATAAAAATAACACCCCAGCATAGTATTTTTATGGCATTGGCAATTTACCAAAGGCTATCGTAATCGTACTGTATAACTAGTTCAGGTGGGTATGAATTCAGCATTCTGTCACCACATCCTTCAGAGTCATGGCATGCAGTTCAACAGTGTCTTTTTCATACCGTTTGATGCTGGCGATTCATAGGCATGAGGGTTGGTGGCACAATAATACAAAACTTTTCTATAGTTGCGACATAGCTCGGCCCCTTGAACGTGATGTTGAGTTTATCGTCAACCCCGCACTCGTTATGGAAATTGGGGCCTCGTTTTGTGATCCATATTCAGAAAAAAATCATTATTTTGGAAAAATTTACCTTGGGATTCATTTTTTTTTTCTTTTCAGAAGCCTTTTTATAAGCTTTTTTGGAAATTTGGACATGATTAACTAGCATCTCTGCAATAAAGTTGGGACAATAGTTTTTTATTTGACTATGAATTCACAAAGCAACAGTTTCCTTCTATCTGCTTCCATAACGACACATATTCTTGTGAGCTATGGGAAGTTACAAAAAATAATGACTATGAAAAAGTTGCCTCGTTATGGGGGGGAAAGGGGGCCCAAAAAGGGTGACGTTAAACTCATATTCGACTTTCAAGGCCAAAGTAGGACTGGCTGGCATAGGGCTGGGGCTGCATTAGAACATGGACAAGCAGAATTTTATTTTTTAAATGATTGCAATTTGCATTTGTTGTTTTTTTCTACGTGTTAACATTCATAATCATCATGAAGCCTGGCCTGCATATGACTTGTTTCGGTACCCTTCTGCCGTGGCCGTAGTCTTGGCGGCCTGTCTTCCGGGTCTGCACCCCAAGCTTGTCTCTGTCGACATGTGTCGACATGATGCCTCACCACAATTGTGCAAGCACTTTTTGCCAGCATATACGGTACGCATTCTCTGCAGCTCTCAAGCATTTTTCACAACATGCAAGCTTGCGAAGTTTTGGACTGTTGTGAAGTTTTGAGAATGCAATGCATGTGCAGTGTGTTGTTTCCTACCCTTGAAATAGAAGGTAGAAAGGTGATAAATGCTTCATATTTGAAATATACATTGTAAGTAGCTTTTGTTAAAACTTTCAGTTTGCTTAAACAATACTTTGTACCTTGGGCCTAGGTGAAATCTCTTCATATTTAATGATTCGAACTAAGCTGCCATTTGCATAGTCAATTTTAAAAAAAAATTACTGAGGCTGCATGAGGTCCTGATGAGCAAATCAGCTTCAAAACTGACTTGGTACAACTTGACGCAGGTAATGGGTGTACAAGTTGTTACTGACTACTTACTAGATGAACATGCGCACATCCACAAGCAAATTCAGGCTTAAAAAAAAAGCTGAGCTGTAAACATTCAAGTATTTCCCTATTTCATACAAGCTTCGCCTATGTGATGAACCACGGGCTGCCTGTACCACGTCTCCGTTCCAGCTGTGTATTTTCAATCACGGTCGTATTTATTTTGGGGTGGGGTCCTTATACATCTTGTGTAAGGAGAAACTACTTTCTAAAACGTTTTAGATGAGCGCCATCAACACAGTCCTAGGCTTTACCTTGAATGACGGTTGATGATTGTCAGGTGATTGCATAAAGGGCACTGAATGATCGAAGCTGAAAGTTGTTTCCAGCTATTACAAACAATGTACAAGGACAAAGCCGGCATTGAAGATGGTACATGTTTAGGGCAGTACAATGGACACTGCCACAAATACTACAGCACACACATTCCATGATCAGATATCTCGCAATGGCCGGGTCTCGAGTGATCGAGGTCCAAGCATGCAAGTCTAAGACTAGTCCGATAGTCCATATACATCACGTCAATTATATAAGTACACCCCAGCATAGTATTTTTATGGCATTGGCCTTTACCAAAGGCTAGCGTAACGTACTGTATAACTTGTCAGGTGGTAGATCAGCATTCCTGTCACAACATCCTTCAGAGTCATGCATGCATGTCATGAACATCTGTGCTGTTTTAATCCGTTGAGGCTGCCCGAATTCATAGGGCAGAGGTGGTGGCACAGAATACAAATTTTTCGAGTAGGTGTACTATGCGAAGGCCCTTGAAAGTTATGTTTAGTTTAGCGTCACCCGCACCGTTATGGAATTGGGCCGGCGTTTGGTGATCCATAGTCAAAAAAATCATGAGTTTGGGGAAAATTACCTTTTGGATCATGGTTTTTTTCTTTTCAGAGCCTTTTTAGTAAGCTTTTTAGGAAATTTGGACTTGATAACTAGCATCCTCTGCAATAAATGTGGGACACATAGTTTATGTGCTATTATTCAGCAAGCCACAGTGTTCTGCTTCCAGAACGACCCCTATCTCTGGCTTGACGTGGAATTACAAAAAATAATGAATAATGACCAAAGTTGCCAATCGTTATGAGCTGAAAAAAAATGGTGACGCTAAACTCATATTCGACTTTCAAGGGCCTAAGTGTAGGCTGCTGTATATGGCTGGGGCTGCATGTAGACATGGACAAGAAGAATTTGTATTTTTTAAATGATGCAAATTTGCATTTTTTGATTTCTATTGCTAAACGTGTTTACTTCATAATCATCATGAGCCATGCCTGCATAGGACAGGTTTCGTACCCTAGCAACGCAATGTTGTATCCTCGTCTACAACATACGTTGCGGGGAAATATCCAATTAGCTTTCACAGCGAGCATATCACGAAATGCACATTTCAAGAGGCAACTATACATTGCATGACGTTTAATCACACATCGGCCCATTTGAGAAATGCACATGGGATTAATGTTAACTATGGCACTTTGGGGTCTGTACTATCAATGCGATTACTCACTTTTGAAGAATCCCCAATTTCTGCGCTCGATCCATGCTATCCGGCCCCCCTCGCACATCCGGCATTCATTTCACATCTCAGGATGCCGGGAACGACTGACAGGCCGCCGACTCCCCGTTGGCAATTTTGCACGTTCGTTCATCACGCTCATGTTGGCAGCTTACTGATTGGCGAATAACTGTAATCTCAGGCAAACGAAGGATAGCACCCATGAACAATGTGACCTGTAGCGTGTGTCACGTAGTATTGCCTTCTTTTTGTTTTTTTCATTTTTAACGCACATTCTACATGACAGAATTGCTACGGGAAGAGTATTACGACTGGCCGCTCGAGACATTTAGAAACTGAAAGTAATTTGCTAACGGAAGTTTTGAAGAGCAACATTAATGTTGGTCCTTGTATTCCCGTTTAGAAAAAACGGCTTCGTGAGGGAGCTTGAATCGGCACTGCATATGACTATTGTCACTGATTTTTTTGCTGATATTCCATTATGCAATTATTTTCTTGTCAGACTAGCACTAGCTTGGGCTAGTGCATGAGCTGTACGTACGTGGACAAGTCGTTGAAACTGCAAAATATGGACAAATTTAATCACACGACATAACACCAAACAACCTTTACGCGGACGCCGCCCATTCAAATTTCAGTATAACATACTCTCCTCGAGGTTGACAGTTATAACATTAATTAATGCACAATTGATTTCCACCTATTATTTATTTTGAATTTCATGGAAAATCTGTGGGCTTACCGGCCTCGTTCTTCGAACACAATATCATTTTCAATTCATCGTGAAGCGTACGGTTTCCCATCAATAATTGATCTCATTGACAAAAAATACATTCAAGGTACTGGTACCCTTACATAATTTTTTGGCAATCAAATGGGTAAAATACAAAAAGAAATGACTAGCTACCACTCAGAAAAAGTGAACCTTTTGAATGCAAATAACAAAACTACGGGATGCAAATTCGTCCGAGTTTGGCGAGAACAATGTACTTGAAATGACAACCACTTAAAGTCTGACTCAGATATTTCAATATTAGTTGTGTGGTGTAATGTTCACCTATAACTACAGCTAGTAACTAAAATGCCAATTCGACTTTGAAGATGACTCGATTTTTCGTTTGATGCATAAACATTTAGTGTAGTATACGTCCATAGCTACGGGTATAACCAAATTTCCGGATCCAGAATTTTATAACAAAGTTTGTGGATTTTCGATATGAAGAATTCATTAGCTAGCAATTCACAACAGTGATTAGATAATGGACAAGCATTATGTACATGCAAAAACACGATTTTTTGGAATTGCGAGGGAGCCGCTCCTCATAATCTCTGATCGGCCTCTTAATACATGATTCAATGGGACAAATTGGCTTCTCATACCATGGACGCTACGGAGAATCCCTGCGTAGAAGCGATGCCGGATTCTCGTCGACTTTTTGCATCCCTGACACAATATTTCAACGTTGACAGCTCGTTGGTACGAATACATACATTTCGGATCTACAAACGCAAGTACAAACATGGTTGTGCGTTTTGAATAGCAAATGCAGTACAACACGGCAACATTTGACCCCAGCTCCGCTTATCAGTAATCCATTTTTGGTGATCTCCTGAGGAGTAAATATATGGGCAAATACAAGTTATTTCTCACTTTTTTCCTTTTTTTGTTGAAGCCTTCAGAATTGGATTGTTGTGGGTCAGAGCGTAAAGAATTTTGTATTGTGCCACACCCTATGAATTTGGCATGCCTCATCGGATAAACTGTATTTTAAAGGTCCGATTACGATTCATCCCCTTTTTTTGGCCTTTTTGAAGGGAAATGCAACTTGCAGTTATCCACAACGTGATTTCGGGTATACTCTATTATTTTCTGTCATTTCGTTCGCGACTAAGTCACAACCGTACGCACACCATTCACGCCACATAGCAACCAATGTGAACAAGTTGACAACACAACTAATTTAAATCAGCATGGATGCTGTTGCTATCCAAACAGCGCTATGTTGGTACACCTGCACACACATGATAGCAACGAAAGAGAAAATAAACCTCCTCTGCGAAAGAGGAATACACTCGGCCTGGAATTTATCCAGCTGGGACTTATCAGCAGTGGGTCCCTGTAGTAAATGCCCTTAGCCAGCAATATCGCATGACTTTTTTTGCCGATGATTGCAGCTCATCCCATTTTGTCAGTTGTCAGAACATTACTAACCCTAACACATCACCCGACTCCCCCCCTAAAATGTCCGAGAGTTCAATAGAAGGGCAACGAAGTGTCTCCTGACGCCCAGGTGCAGTTGAGCATGCAATCATGCTTTCCATTGCTGTTGAGCTGCCGGGAAAATGGCAGAAAATCTTTTTAGTCTTACATGCAATCGGCAGGAGATAGGTCTCCTGCAGGAAAAGCGGTCCCAAAGTCAATCAAAATCAATGACGCGTAAGGTACGCATCTACTTAAGGGTTTCCAATTTTAATCTTACGTTGACGTGTCGGCAGAAAACCCTGCGGGACTTCGGGCAGGTAGTGAATGGTGGGATACAAGATGTCAACTGGAACTTCGTGTTATGACGCGTGGACGATGTCCTACAAAGGCGATGAAAGCAACTTGGTTTAAATTGCCGATCTCATGGGAAAGCGGCCATAAGGCAATCGGAAGCAGGGGTGTTCTGACGGGAAAGCAGCTGAGATAAAATAAATAGTTCTTTGACATCTAGTGCATTACAATCAATGCAACTTATAGCTTTTCTCAATGACTCTCGGACGGGTTAGGGTTAAACACGATTCTTTTCACCATAGTTCCTCTAGAAAAATTAAAATGCGGTCCTTGTCGTTAAAGGAAGTTAATTAACCTATAACACGTCATGGCGCTCCATCAGCAATATTACTGCTTGATATACCCGTTTAATAAAAAGCATTCGCAGCTCCAGACATATCAACCGGCCCGGCAGTAACAAAATGCATTCTGCGTATTGCCGATGGTACGTGTACCCTCTAGCAAAAAATTCCACGAAAATAACTGTCTCAACTGGCAGTTAAAAGCAAATGGTCTCTCAAATGTGAACATGTTCACAACAGTCAATTAGCAGCGCATACTTTTTGCATCTCCTGAGGGGAAGCGCCCCAACTGGGCAAGGCATTTACAAGCGTTTGGGTTCTTCTGAAGTAAAACTTCATAGGTTTGCCATGTCGCAGTAATTTATTTTTGGCGATCTCCTGATTGGAAAACGGCCCGTCGCTGGTTGTCTGACCATCAAAAACAGCAATTAAAAGATCACATTTGCTGCGAATTGCCTCTCATATGTGTTAAAGTTAATGAGGGTTCTCCCGGTACTAATGGAATCAGCGGGCGAATTTTTGTTAAAACTAAGAAGTATATAGACACTTTTATGGCTATGTGCCACATGCTACATGTGCATGGTGCACATACAAAAAGTACACAATTAGGCTATGAGTGACATTAAAATAATTAAATAAAACCCTATTATGACTGAAAACAAATTTCATCATGCCTTGCAAACCGTACTGTGATACTGTCAAACTCTGGGGGAAAGGGCGTGTACTCCGTAATTTTTTGACATGACCTCAATCTGGATTGCAAGTTGTGACATACATGTAGGTGTTCCATATCAATTATTGTTTTACATATGTTATGATATAAGTGCAAGGCTCAATGCCAAAGTAGTGCTCTATAGCTCTAAAGGCTGTATTTTCAAAGTAGGAGTATTCATCTGGAGGAGAATTTACGAACATTTACCCTGCATGCAATGGAACGTCATCAAAAATATCTTTCAGAGAATTAATATGACTCTCTACAATGCACGTCTGAAGACCTGCATCGGAGTGATCAAATGCACTACGGAACTGTATAGGGAGTGATACTATCACGCCGCCTTCACAGCACAATCGATGTCTGTTTTGAAACAATGATTGCACCTAATTTTACCACCCAATCTAAATTTTATTTTGTTATTGCTCATTTGGTATCTTAAACAGTTCACAATTCCACGGAAATAAATTCTATCTAATGCAAAAATTCCTTTGGAAAATTGGTTTCCGGAGGTAGGGTTTCCAGACGCCCTGTCACCGCAAGCACCCTGCGCACACTACATTGCACGCACCCTGCATGCTTGCTTCAAGCAACTTGCATGTTGTACTGCAAGCTTGCGCATGCTCGATAATACTCCAAAATTGACGAGCTTGCGCAACTTGCGCATGCTTGCACTAATTGCAAGCGTGGCGCATGCGCGTAGTTCCAACTCCTAGCCTGCACGAGCTTTCGCAAGCCTGAGTAACCGCAAGCACCCGCGCGCATTAGAGATCTGCAAGTCACGCCTTCGTGCATCTGCAATCACCTGCAGCGCAATCCTGCAATCCACCCTTCGCGCATCCTGCATCATTTTTTGCAAGCTTGCACATGCGCGTAATGTTCACATCCTAGCTTGCGCAGCTTTTAAATTTGCTATGCGGCATGCTAGACCTGCAGCAAGCCATGCTGTCGCCAAGGCTTGTTGCGCAAGCCTGCTGCAAGCTTGCTGCTGCATGCTTCAGATATGCTTGCCATTTCGTAGGGTAGAGCGGGCATAACGAACTCCTTATAAGGACCCTGTGATTTCTGCTCCTCTATCCCACTACTCCCAGCACAGTTAGATTGCTACCTACACTAGTACGACGCATGAATAGCATACACTTGTTTTGTTACAACCGATAGCTATGGGCCTCCTCTTTTCATTTATTCCAATATGATACAACATGCCTAGCATTACATCCCAATGACGTCATAAAATCCTATGTCACAAAACGGTAATGTCCATAGACACCTTTGTAGAATAGAGGAAATTTCTAATTTTTTTTTTCACAAAAGTTAGGAATAGCCGAAATTTTTATTTACTGGCGGTTTTTGGCTCGAAAGATCGGACATGATTTCGCACTAAACCCAGGCACGGGTCCGCACGGTATTTTTTTGGTCAGTTGGGTTTGAAGCGATTAAGGAAAGTTAGGGAATAGACACAGAGCATTTTGATGAAAATCAATTATGAATATTTTAAAAAATTAAAAAACAAATCAAATTTTTTGCCCTATATCTGTCGTACTGACGTCCAAATGGGATGTTACCACTCCAAGCTAATCCTTTGGTTTCCCAAATTTATAGAATCGATGTTCAATACGGCAACGAAGGTACTACTCTCCTTGGTGTGTTGTTACACAAATAGCCCAGATTGGACGAGGTTTAATACGGACTATCATTCTTTTTCCAATACACCCAGAATGCATTTGATAGCACTACTTCTTTTTTCAATACCCATAAATTCACAAATTTACATGCCGTTGCAAATAACTGTTTTGTTGCTGCTTCATCCTTTCTTTTAAATATATACTGGTGCATTTCCTCCGTTGTGACACCTTTGACCTAGGTTTGACCTTTGGCCCTCAGATTTGTTCTGCAGGCCTCGCCCGTTTGTTACCAAATTGGGATCATAGGTCATTTCTATGCAAATTGACTCTAATGACTTTTAATCTTTGGGATCCTCTGAAACCCTGCAAAGGTCAGAATGTCCGCCGGGGAATGTCCACCCCTACCTTCATCCAAATAGCCGCCCATACTCAAGCATAACAACGCATATCCAGCCAAAGCAAACATCGCAATCTCATTTTATAGTAAGCGATAAAGTTTTACATGAATAAGTGGTACATTACTTCTTTCTCTAAGACACAGCTAACCATCATTATACATGTACAATATGCACGAGTGGTATTACTTCGTTTCTCTCTATCAAGCTATACATGTATGATACATACTACACACACAACCATAGCTTCCAAATACCTATTTTTTTTTATACACGTAATGCACATTACTGAAGTACACTATACCAATATACTAACCATAATGCAAACATCCGTGTCGAAAACTTTTCTGAAATGTCCCATGTGTTTTTGTAAACACTTCTCCTTTAGTGCAGGGGAGAGAGGGGGCTAGAAAGGATTTTTGCATGAATTTATATCATACGTTAAAGGGTCAAAGGCAACCCAAACGGTGAAAATTCTAAAGTGACCCCTCCAAAAAGAGTCAAACTCTCAAGCTCCAAGAATCTTTGGTCAAGTTTTACTCTTATCCTTTAAATAATTACAATTGTAATATTTTTCAGAGCAAATTTGATCAAAATGGGTTCCCTGAAAGATATGAAATTTCACTCTTTTTTCGAAAGTGGCCCTGTAGTCACCAGCATGAATAGAGCATCCCCCTAACAATGAGCGCACGCAGAATCTTTCGCTACTGAGTCATCTCAAACAGTGAAATTTCACGCATGTGCATGAAAGAGTTGATAGGAATTTTGCATAAAAATTAACATATGTAAAAGGGGTAAAAGAGGCAAGTTAAAGCAAATTTTGGTGATTTTGCTTCCCAAACTCGAGCATTGTTCCTCCAATTTCCCCTAGGAAATACCAATACATAGCTTTGCATTAAACTTGTAAACAAGTGGTTTTTTATTTCTGGTATTAACACCCTCTTTCGCCCAAAACTTTTCAATGTTTTAAAAAAAAATTATGCATCGGTTTGAAGATTTGTGGAATCAACATAAAAATGCAGGCATGGTGGTTTTTGGAGGTGGTCCTCCTCGTGTGATTTTTGCTTGTCAGCTTGAGGGTTTTGAAGGCGATTAAGGGACTTAGGGATATACACAGAGCATTTTATGAAATCTTTTGAGTCAAATCAACTGCAAAAAAACAATCAATTTTTGACCCTATCTAGTCTGTCGTACTGGACGTCAAAATGGGATGTTGACCAACTCCAACTATCCTTTGGTTCCAAATTTTATAGAAATCGGATGTTCAATAAGGAAAATCGAAGGTACCTAACTCACTACTCTCCTTAGGGGTGTGTTGTTACACACCTAGCCCAGATTGACGAGGGTTTTAATACTGATCTGATCATTTCTTTTTTCCAATAAACCCAGAAAATGCAATTTGATACACCTTTTCTTTTTTCAATAACCCAGAAATTCAACAAATTTACATGGCGTTATTCAAATAACATGTTTTTGTTGCTGCTGTCATCCTTTCTTTGTAAATTATACGGTTGCATTCTCCGCCCGGTGCCACCTTTGACCTATGTTTGTGACCTTTGGCCTCTTCAGATTTGGTTCCCAGGTCAGCGGGCCCCGTTTGACCAAATTTGGGGATCATAGAGCATTTCTATGCAATTGACCTCTAGATGACTTTTAATTTAATCTTTTTGATCCTCTCGGAAACCCTGTCAAGGTCCAGATGTCCCCGGGGAATTTCCACCCCTACCTTCCAAGCCAAATATCAGCCCCAATGTCAAAGCATAGTGAAACGCATAGCCAGCCAAAACTCGAGATCTCATTTAGTAGTATAGATAAATAGTTTTACATGAATAAGTGGTACTACTTCTTTCTCTAAAGACACAGGCTAAGCCATACATTATACATGGGTACATATAATGCACGAGTGGTATTACTTTACTTTACTTTCGTTCTCTATATCAAAGCTAATACATGTATGATACATACTACACACACAACCCTAGCTTCCAAAAATACTGATTTTTTTTTAATAAAACTTAAATGCCACTAATTACTGAGTACAATATACCACAATATACAATATGCAAACAATCCAGTTTCGATAAACTTTTCTGGAAATGTCCTTCATGTTTTTGTAACACTTCTCCCTTAATTGCCAGGGAGGAGCAGGGGGCTAAGAAAGGGATTTTTGCATGAAATGTATATCATACGTTAAGGGTCCAAAAGGCCACACCCAACCGGTGAAAATTCTTAAAGTGACCCATCCAAAAAGCGTAAACTCTCCAAAATCTTTTGTTCAAATTTTACCCTCTTGTAATTTAAAATAATACAATTGTATATTTTCAAGATCAAATTTGATCAAATGGGTTCCCTAAGATATGAATGAATTCTCACTCTTTTTTTCGAAGTGGGCCCTGTAGTCACAGGATGAATGAGCTACTCCCCTGAACAAAGAGAGCACGCAGAATCCTCGCTACTGGTAGTCATTCTAAAACGAAGTGAAAATTCATCATGTGCAGTAGAGATGGTGATAAGGCCATTTTGCCATAAAACTTAACCTATTTAAAAGGGGTAAAAATAGAAGTTAAAGCAAATTTTGTGATTTTGCTCCCCAAACTCGAGCATTTGTCCTCCATTTCCCCATGAAAAATACCAATACCAGTAGCTTGACATTAACACATTGTAAAGTGTTTTTTATATTCTGTTTATTATACCCTCTCGGCCCAAAACTTTTCATGTTTTTCAAAAAAAAAATTATGCATCGGTTTGAATATTTGTGGAATCACATGAAAATGTCAGGCATGTGTTTTTTGAGGTGGCTCCTCGTGTGATTTTTGCTTGTCAGCTTGAGGTTGATGTAGCCGTTTCGCAAATTTTACACTCCAAAGACTGTCCGGACACGTCCGATTGAAAGCAAGATGCAAATATGCAGATTCCCTGTAAAACATACCATAATGGAACTCCACCACATGATTGGCGTGTCAATGAAAGCAGCCATGAGCCTAGAATACCAAGAGAGGCCCCTGAGCGTTGCAACCTGAAAGATGAATTCAACAACGAAGTGGGACAAATGTTGGCATGCTTGTACCTTCAGAATCATCGTTAGTTTGAATTTCTATGATTTAAAGGTGGGCGACCCGATCATGATCCCATCACCATGATCGGGTTCATGGTCCATGAAAGCATATCATATAAAGACAACACCATCTGATTATGAATTTTTGAGTTAAAATTGGTTAAGTCCGTTTGGATAGTAGATCTCAAACACTTGTGCTAAATTGCCCATATTTAAGCTATGACAGTATATTTAGTATATCGTTTGGAGACGTGTTTTGTTTTTGTTCATACATCGAAACAATGTCAAATAATTTTTTTGGGGCAAACTCCTGCCATTTCATGGATTTCATCGCGGCCATCCACCAAACCGTAACATGGCCGAAAGCTTTCTTTCAGCGCACCACAACTCTTAATTCTAGCGGCGCCACTTTCAGGTAAATACTAAGGAAGGGCGGTCCGCCTCTGACTTAGTTCATTTTTGAAAATGGCTCGTACGTGCATTTTCACCGCAACGTTCGCTATTCTCGCTAGGGTGATTTTTCCATCTGACCAATGAAGTGGTCCCTAATGGAAAAATCTCCCTGCCGTGGGCCCGTCTACGTGTACTTTTTTCACCATGGTTTGGGTTTAATAATCTAGAGTCTATTTACCGCTGAAGCCATGCAAGGATGCGGTCCGCTCTGTACTTTAGTTCATTTTTGGAAATGGCTACGTACGTGACATTTCCACACCCAACCGTTCGCTTAGTATATCTAGGGGGATTGTCAGCTGACCATGAAGTTTCTCATCTAATGGAACCATCTCCTGCCCGTGGCCCGGCTACGGTGACTTCTCACCCAGAGTTGGGTTAATAATCTCGAGCGATTTACCGCTGGCCAATGACGGGTCCGCTCTGGACTTAGTTTTTTTTCTGAACATCTGGACTTAGTTCATTTTTTGAAAAGTCAACCTGCGGTGGCCCGCTACGTGGACTTTTCATCCAAAGATCTAGGGCGACTTCCCCGCTGAACAAGGAGGCGTTCCGCGCTGGACTTAGTTTTTTTTCTTGAACTCTGGACTTATTTTATTTTGAAAAATGCTACTGAAACATTTCACCAACGTTTCGCTAAGAAGCAAGGGTGATTTTCAGCTTACCAATGAAGTGGTCCGCTAATGGAAAAATCTCCCTGCCGTGGCCCGCTACGTGACGTTTTCCAACCAAGTAGTTGGGTTTAATAATCGTAGAGCGATTTACCTCTGACCAAGGAAGCGGTCCGCGCTGGAAACTTTTAGTTTTGTTTTCTGAACTCTGAGACTTAGTTCATTTTTGAAATGTCCGGAGGCACGACCCTCCCTATAGTAGAACGTTCCTGCTGGCTGGTCGCGGCCACTTTTCTATCCTTACAGCAACGTCATAGCGATGGCCCGTACTTAAACCCTGCAACGGACTTGGTGCGAGTTTGGCAGTCAGAAACGGCAATGATCCGTTAACTCTCTAAAACATTAGATTGAACCCTTCAACACCTTATCTTACATGGGTTTCCCGGGAACCGAACGTGCCCACATTTCTGGGACCCCTGCGGTAGTCTCACCGGCCCACTAAATAGGTGATTTTCCGTTTGGCCCTGGCTAAATTTAATGCCGTGGCCCGGCCACTTGAAAAGGAAACTTATGGATGTTCTATTTACGATCAGATATACCGGCAGCCTTTTGTTCCACAACTACGCATGTGTAAATGGCCCGTGCAAATCACCTTTTAGTGGGCCGGGACTACCCGCCGGGTCCCAGGCAGTCCAGACGGAACGCTTTCCTTGTTCCTTCAGCGGGAATTGCCTTGGCCTTCTTTTTGAAAAGGTTCGCTTCCGTGAGCCGGCTAAGGTTTGCAATCGTCGGTATTCGTCACCACTATCTGGCTCCGTTCGCCGCGTGAAGTCACCCGCTGACTTACTAAAAAAATGTTGGCCACCCTCCGGTTTCCCCCGCAAACCACTTAAATAGGGTTTTGACGGAAAAACATTTTGTATTAAAGCGTGCCGGGCCTGCCCGCTTTCTGATCACAGCCCCACACACGTCGGATGTGGTTCAGGTATGACACTGTAAGAATGAAGGTGCCAATTGGGCGCCCAACTGCCGGGGACCAGACGTATACTATAGGGATTATCCGTGTTTTTGCACGGAACTGGCCGCGGGGCGTGGTTTTGGTCTGAGCGGCAGAGTTTTTTTTTTTTTGCGCCAACAATTGTTTTACCGGCAGACGGGGGGCGTTTCCACTAGTAGTTATTTTACCGAGAGTCGCTCTCCGCTGGAGAGAGCTAGAAATGTACGGTGCCGTATGGATTGGATTTTGGATCTAGGACGCTTTTCGGTAGCGTTACATTTAGTGTGTACAAAAATTACATTCTCAGAGGCCCAAAAAACCGGCCTGCAGCGGCTGGTGCGTGGTTCCGGACCAGAACTTATACTCTACAAAATGTCTGGCCAACTGCATTGGGGCTTGAAAAATTGACAAGTCCGGAGCGGACCAGTTACACGCATGTATCGTCGCGATTTTGCCGGCTAAAGATCAAGCAAGCCGACCGCTTCTGTACTTAGTTTTTTTTCACCCTAAACTATGGCTTTGGATCTAGGGCAATTTCTCCCGCTAAATACCGAGGGCAGTTGGTCCGCTCTTGCCTTAGGTTATTTTTCCAATTCCGGAGCGACCAGTTTTACACGCCTGTATCCCGCGATTTTCCGGCTAAGATCAGAAAGCCGACCGTCTGTACTTAGTTTTTTTTTTTTTTCAACCTTAACTATGACTTGTTGGATCGAGGGCACAATTTCCCGTTACATACCACCGAGGCAGAGTGGATCCGCTCTGGACTTAGTTTTTTTTCAAAAGTCCGGAGTGGGCCAGTTACACGCGTAAAGTGCCCGCGTTTTTCGGCTAAAGATCAAGGACGCCGACCGCTCTGGACTTAGTTCTTTTCAAACCCTTACCATGGCTTTTTGGATCTAAGGGCAATTTCCCCCGCTAAGACCGAGGCAGTAGTCCGCGCTGGACTTAGTCGTTTTTTTGTTTATCTAAAGAGTGGGACTCCAAGGTATAATTATAAAAGCAATCCATTTGTCAGGTAAGTATCAGATGGCTCCGTGGATAGGACGATGGACCGAAGACCAGACGCTACAACCCAACCCGCTATTATTCCGGATTTCCAGGTTCGAGTCCCACCAAGGTCAGTCAATTTTTGTTCTTTTTTCTTTTTTTCGCGGCATACCTTTTCTCCCTTGATAACTCACGTATAAACGCGTCACGTTGATACTCGCACGTTATGCTGCTTGGGCGGGAAACTGCTAGGGTATAAAAGGATCGATCGCCAGCGATCTGTATCAGCCCTAACCATGGGACAACATTATTCAACTTCGTAAGTTCGGAGTCCTCCACCGATGAACCGCTTGCCCTCGGTGGTTGGAAAGAAGAGAGTGATGAAAAGCCCCTATACAAATAAGCCTAAAAGGCGCGCGGTTGGTTATCGGGGAGATTAGGCGTCACAAAGACAGCCGACCGCACACGGAAATACTTCCCGACCTGAGGCGGTTTAGGGCAGAAAGCGCGCAGGCAGACTCCGGTGCATCAACTTCAGCGGAGCCGGGGCTCTTTTCCCCCTACCCTGCTGTGTCCAAAACCCAATCAAGACGCTAAAGGACCGGGGAAAGGGCCCGGTTGCATCAACTCATCGGGACAAGGCTATTCTGCCAAGGTCGGAGCAACTCCGCGTTGTCAAAGTCATACCCCAGGAAGTCGCGCCCGATGACATGGTGCAACCCTTTGATGAAGCTGCGCTTGACGCGTACCCAACGCTGGTACCGAATTTAGCCACTGACATTGATGAGTCCTGTAAGAGGATCAGAAGGATTTTTAATCTGATTATCCCGCGCAAGCCAGCCTACCGCGACAGAAAGGGTGCCGATTACAGCCGGGCAGAAAGTGAACCGAAGCGAGGACCGATTGACCTGCTGGCCCCTTCTAAGTACGAATCTCGGATGGACGCCACAGTTGACCCCGGTGCTGACGGACACGTGTTCCGCGGTTAACCTCCGAGTGTACGCGACCTTTGACTTCTGACCAACAACGCGTCCCCGACTATTTTGCGGATTTTTTCTCTCTAATCTCTCCAGGAGATCGCCGACTAGACAAACAACTCCTGTTTTAGAGAAAAGAGGGTGAGAAAGATGACATCGGCCTCCGAAATCCGCGCGTGGTTTGTATCCATCTGGTGATGGGTCTTAATTCGCTTGCGAACGCCAAGGATTATTGGTCACCATCCGGGATTTTACAAACCCGATGATGTGCAATGCGATGGGTAAACGCGTTTTGAAGTCCTGTCTGGAAGCATCTCTTTTGCGAACCCGACTACCGACCCAAGAGATGCTTGCAAGAAACCCCGGAACAAAAAGAGCAAAAGTTCCATTACATCCGCAAACATCCGCTGGATAGAGTCAGTCCGCCTGGGACCACTGTTTTACATCGGAATTGCCATTGGGTTGTGGGGGGGGGGAAAATATAACTCAATTCTCGATGAAGGCATGGTGCCGTCAATGGGCATTACGGTTGGCTGACGAACCTTCGAATGCCGACCAAGCCTTCCAGCCAGGGCTTCAGAATGTACGCATTATGCGATTGGTGACACTGGATATCATGTGCAACTTTACGAGGGCTTATGCACCTTCAAACACACTGCGAAATCGTGGATACCGCGCTCGAGGTGACATCGATTCACCACAACAGTTCCACAAATTTACTGCGACAAGTTGTACGGATCCTATCTATTAACCCATGAAACTGTTTTTAGCGCATACCTAGTCTAACGGTGTCTGGAAAAGAGAATTCCCCGGGACAGTGCCGACTGACTTCTCAACAGATAGCCGCAAAAACCCCGAGCCCGATGTCATCAATAACCTGGAAAAGACCCCTCGTGGTACTTTTTTATGTTCGAGCAAAATGGGCGCACACCGTTCACGCTGTGGAAAGACGTCAAGGTTGTCCCACTAATTTCAACGCCGCATAACGGGTACCGCGAGGCCAATGATCCCGAGAAGATCAGACGGCGGCCTTTTCGGTTGAATACAACAAGTACAGGATCGGCGTTGAACAAAGCTGATCAGTTACTGCCTACAACTCCGCTGGAGAAAGATCAGCACTGGTGAAGCAGGTGCTTTTACTTCTTGGTCGCTATCAGCCGGGTCCATGCCCTGGATTTGTTACAATCGTGTCCGCAATGCGGGCGGCAAACCGGCTTCTGATAAAATTGATCGCCATTCGAGTTTATCCTCAAACTGCCCGAGGAGCTCATTGCCGGTTTCGCCGGCGGGGGCCATTTCCCCCTGATCGACCTGTAAGATAAGGCACATGCCTCAACCAATAGTGCCTGGCCGGCCCTGGTTGATATGAGGAGAGGCATCCGGCAAACCCTGTCGGAGATGCCAGACACCGGAATAACGACTGCTTCAGGAAGGGCCGAAGCGGACTAAGTGTCGGGTTCAGAACGTGGCGGGGGGTTCATCTCTGTCGGGTGGGTATGCTTTTTCGTATAAACCCAGCGCTTCCTCTTTGCTCAGCTTTTGCAGCCCCTGAATTGAGCGACCACCTCGCGGGCCAAAACAGCGTGCATTTTGCGCAAGCCTTGTGACGAATGACGGACGCCTCAGGGAAGGTTGTGCCGAATACTAAGGCACACTGTGAACACTGCCTTGCTAACTTTGTCCGCTGGCTACTCGACAATTACAGTGCACGTGCCCGCAGCGTTGTGCCGAAAACACAAGTGCAAAAAACCGCTGTATTCTACATTGTCTATAGGCCGACGCATACTGTGTTGTGCCGAGCGATTAATGCACCACTGAACTAATGCTTTTTTACATTTACGATCGCTTAAATGTTACACAAGATGTTGTGTCTTATTAAGAAGAGCACCATCTTTTTATTTTGGCTGACCGACATTTTACTTTAACTGATCTGCCCTAACCCTTCGACCGGGCCGGCTGTCTTACAAAGTCAAAACTAACACATCAAAGACTTGTACTCTCAATCTCTCTGTAGCTACGCTACCTTCCATCCACCCACCCGCAGTCGCTTCACTGCTGCTACCACACAGTCCAGCCTACATCTACCTTTGGAACCTGGCCAATACAACCCACATGTTATGCTTCATCCGACCGGTATGTGGATCCTGTAACCCGGCAAGGAACTGAATGGCTGGGCCCTATCCTCTCCGGGATAACATAGGTTCTCCCCCCCCCGGCGGCAGCCGTGGGCGTTGGTTTCAACCAACATTGTCCAAAACAAACTACTCAACTAACGGCTTACCTATAAAGACTTTCAGCCTGAGCTTTTTACTGCTACTTACAGAAGTGCAGCCGAATACTACCAGCAACACCAATCATCTTATCAGACACTGTCTTTGATAACAGGATGTTGAACCTTAATATCAAAGAGAGAACACATTTCCCTTGCCCACAAATTTTCCAAACAATCATTGTCATAAAAATTAAAAACAACATTCCCTCTAAGATTTTAGCAAAGGTTAATTAAATAGACCTGTAGGCCGAACATTACGGTAAAACTGCACTCGCCTTACAGCGTGCGGCCGCCCCCTTCGTTACCGTCAGTGAGGGTCAGTAGCCGGGTCACGTCCAGGGTTGCGCCTCCGGGAAGGTTATTGGTTGGGACCGATTCATTCAATAGGCCCAACATTCGGTAAAACAGCACGCTCCTTAACAGGCGTGTCAGTCGCCCATTAAGTTTACCGTCAAGTGAGGGGTCAGTTAGCCGGGTCAAGGTCATATAGGGTGCGACGCCGGGTAAAGGTTAGTGGTTTGGACCGATTCATGCAATAGGCCCAACCTTACGTAAAACAGCACTACGCGCCTTACAAGGCGTGGGGCCGCCCCTTAGGTTACCGTCAAGTGAGGCGTCATTAGCTGTGTCAGGTCATGGGTTTGCGGAACCGGGTACCGGTTCGTGTTGGGTACGCGTTCAATTTCATGCAATAGGCCCAACATTAAGGAAAAACATCATTCGCCTTAACAGTCTTGCGGTCGCCCCTTAGTTACAGCCAATGCAAGGGTCAGTTGCCCGGGTTAAGTCAGGGGGTGCTACCGTTTTTTTTAAAGTCAGGGGGCTCACACTAGAAAGTTAACCGGAACACACAAGGTTTCGCTTCCGTGGCCCGTCTGGAATTCCAGGTATAAAATGATAAAAATGCAATCATTTTCAGTAAGTTCAGATGGCCCAGTGATGCGACGACGGACCCAAGACCGCTAGTATTCCGGATTTCGAGTTCGAGTCTCAGTCAAGTACTGAATGTTTTTCTTTCTTTTTGTCAATAAACTTTTTTTTTGTACACCCCCATTCCACACTTGGGGGAGTGATATGCCTGAGGTGGGGAGTTATTTCGCTTCTTTTTCTTCTCCTCGGACTTGAAAATTTTCAGCGGGTTGTGACAGTGCCGCTGCCGTGGCCCGGCTACGTCAAGGGTCCACTTGCCCTTGTCAAGGGTCGAGGTTTGTTGACCGTATAGGTCATGGTTGGGACCGAGTCATTTGGTAGGCCGAACATTACTGTAAAACCATGGTAAAAAGTGCCGGTAGTCTTAGCCACTTCATTCCCCAAGAAATGACCCTGAGCTTTATGTGATTGATCTGGGAAACCGCGCCACATGTGTGGGAAATTTATATTTTGAGTTTTAACTATCACTGCAGCAGGTTTTGAAATATTAATTTTCCATCACTGTTTGACTCCTTTCTCTTTGATACACACCTCAAAAGTTACCCTTATACAATCTGACAAAAAATAAGTACATATAACAGATTTTTAAGCTATTTTTCTTCAAAACTGTCCTGTTCGACATGTGGCGGGTTTTCCCATATCACATCACTTATAATAAATTGTTGGCTACCTACCGTTTTCCGCAAAACCTCTTTAGGATTGGGGTTGTTTTAGGTTATATCCTATGTTTTCAGAGTGCCGTACATGCCTAGTTTCTGACAGTAAACTCGCAACAGTCAGTTGAGGTTAAGTACTGGGCTTATCGCTATGAAGTTGCTCTAGGATAGAAAAGGGGCGCGAAACCAG
Source organism: Ophioderma brevispina (assembly GCA_023653785.1). Lineage (NCBI taxonomy): Eukaryota > Metazoa > Echinodermata > Ophiuroidea > Amphilepidida > Ophiodermatidae > Ophioderma > Ophioderma brevispina. Next base: position 21,688 of record JAMKCH010039815.1, read on the forward strand.
ATCGTATACTATAGGAGGGTAGTGGCATCTCATACATTTCAAAAATGAACAATTCCAGAGTTCAGAAAAAAAAACTAAGTCCAGAGCGGAACCGCTTTTCTCCTCCCCCCTGGTTCAGCGTAATCGCTCTAGATTATTTAACCCAAATTCTTGGGTGAAAAGTCCGTAGCCGGGCCACGGCGGGAGATTTTCCATTAGCGTGACATAACTAGTCCAGAGCGTGACAACAGACCGCTTCCTTGGTCAGGGAAAGTCGCCCTAGATTCTTTTTGGTGAAAATTCCCTAGCCGTTCCACGGTATGTAGACTCAACAATAAAGGTCCATAGGCGAGACCGCTTCCTTTTTCAGCGGAAAGTCGCCCAGATCTTTATGGGGAAAAGCACCTAGCCGGTCCACGTAATGTATAACTTTTCAAAATAACTAGTCTTGAGCGGACAGTCCTTGGTCGCGTAAATCGGTTCTCAGATGATTACAAACTCTTGGGTTTAAAAGTCACGTACCGGGCCACGGCAGCTGAGATTTTTTTCAGTAGCTGACCACTTTATTGGTCAGCTTAAAATCACCCTAGATCTACTAAGCTAACGTTGGGTGATGTCAGTAACGTAGCCTTTCAAAAATGACTAAGTCCCAGAGCGGACGCTTCCTTCTTCATCGGAAAGTCGCCCTAGAGCTTATGGTGAAAAGTCACCTAGCCCGGGGTGCCACGGCTTTTAACTTTTCAAAAATAAACTAAGTCCAATAGCGGACCGCTTCCTTGGTCTCACCTGGAAGTGGCCGTTGGACTAAGGAGGCGGGGGGGGGGGTCTCGCTGAATGCTAGTTCAAACAAAACGACTAATTACCAAAAACTTACTAGTCGGTAGGGGCTCCCTACTCTCATCTCAATCGTCAGGTTCCACCAACGTGGAAAATTTCCTGTAGGAGTTAGTACGGTAGAGGGATATAGGATGTATAAAGGGTTATGTGCACTTGGACTCTTAAATGCGTCTATTCTAGTGTTATTTGTCACCTTTTCTTAGTCCACATTACGCCTCCTTTGTATTGCAACAGCTTACTTTATATAACAAAGGATGTAAAAATATAAATTTATTCAAACATTTTTCTAAATTTTTGTAACTACGGAGGCCTTTCTACTATAATTATCACCAATTATAAACTAAACGCGAGTAAAGAATCATTGCTGAAGCACGCGGGATTTCAACGGTGTAATTATAGTCGTCGTTCTCACTTCCGGCGACACAGTACGGAATAAGGCCCTCTATTTAGTTGACTCTTTACGCACATTAGTTTCATCACTCTTTTAATTCTCATCGTCTAGGAGCCCGGACTAAGGGACTCCCGCTGCCTATAGTTGCTTTTATTACAAAAAACCAAAAACCGGCGACCTCTGGATTTGCGAGACCAGTGGCTCTACTAACGAATTTATTCAGCCCTTGTATTGGGGTTCTCCCTAATTACTAGTTATTATCTTTACCCGGGGGGTTCTCGAACAAGGACCTACATCTATACTACGTACCAAGATGCCAAATTAATGCCGGCCCAAATTACCCCAAATTTGCCATTTTTTTTTTTTTTTTCCCACCGCAACATTTTGACATTTAAGCAATTGGGACAATTTTGCCTCCAGATTGAGGAAATTTGAACTATTTTCCAACAATTTTTAGAAATTTGGCTTCTGATTGAGAAAAATATTGACTAATTTTCCAACAAATTTGACTAAAATTTTGGGAAAAAAAAACCGGGGTCATTGTATAACAACCAAGACTCGACGACGGATAAACGATACATTTACCTGCAATAGGAGAACGCGTGTAACATCAAAGAGCTGGTCAACAATGCACTCCCCGGGTTACCAATGCATCGCAATCACATTGATCACATGGAGGACATTGTTAAGACTAAAACTAAAGGTAAGACCGTAAGATAATTACTTTTGATGTTGCAATTGTGTTTCAACCATGCCTAAGAACAATGATGCTCCGTGGACAATGTTTTGTAAATATACCAGTGCAGAAAAGGGACCTACAGTTCTATACCTACATAGATGCAAATTAAATGGCCTCCCAAGGTAACCCAAATTTTTCCTCACATTTTTGACATTTAATGGCACTTGGTGGACAATTTTGGCTTCAGATTGAGGAAATTTGACTAATTTTTCAACAAACTTTGAGAAAATTTTGGAAAAAAAAAAAAAACACGAACCCATTGCAATAATAACCAAAATTTGTGCATGAAACAAGGGTCCATTGATATCCCAGAATGCTGAAAAAGCGAAGCGATGTCTGTGTGGCACGTGCCCGTTTGGCATTGTGTTGAGACCCCCCCCACCCCCCCCCCCCCCCCAACCCCCCCCCCCCCCCCCCGTGCATCTTACTTTACTCTAAATCAGCTAACAGTATATTTATGTACTGCCGGATCAATGCACCTCCATGAAAATTGTTACGAATTGAAACTGTAGCAGTTCATTTTTTTTGTTTTTTGGAGACGTTTTTCAATAGAAGTCCCCCATTGATGCAAATGAGGTAATTGCCATTCATGTCCGTCCAACGACTACTTGCAACAACGCAACATCGCAATGACGGAATCAATTGTAATACCTCATTTGCATCCCTAATGGACTTCTATATGAAACTGTCTACCCATTTATTTTTTATTTCAAAAATGGTCACTGTACGGGTTCAACGCAAGAATTGTGTCTATTTGGATTTTTATACAAGAGGGTTTTCCGACTGAGTGAGCGAAAAAAGTCCTACTGCCATATGATTGGGGTCCGCGTGTATAGTGTCGCAATTTTAGAAAATAAATAATGTTATTGTTTGTATATGAAATTTGTCTGGCTATAATTTTGGCTTTTCATACATAGCCAGAATTGCTTTTTGAAACATCGCAAACAAAACATCAACACAATACAACATTAACCTTAGTATACAGTCACAATGCCTTTAGGACCTTCTACAAAACAACCTTACTTCCAGTATAGTGGGTGTCTGTCCTGCAATCAGCTCCCTGGAATTCGATGTGCTTTTGTACAGCGATGCCGTCGTCCAGATGAAAAAAACACAATTGAGAGCATCTGAGATGCCAACTGGTATTCGACAAATATCAAATTTGCTGAAGTATCCTGATATCCAGCATGCCACGGAAACCCTCCTCCTATAGGGGGGGAAGGATGCCTGGGGGTTAATGACAGTGAATTACAACAACAACGCAGACAATGGAACATCAAGAGAGGAAGCCCATGCAAGTAGATGAAGAAGGGTGTGTGACAATTGCTCCGTGCAGGTTTGTCACTGGAGATATAGTTACTGAATGGACGCAATGCGAAAACATAGGTCATCTCAATGGCTATCAACTCATCCAACAAAAAGAGGCCAGCCAGGCGAAATGACTCACAACTGCCAGTAAGGTAACATAGCACATCATGGAGAGAAATGTTTTGTGTCAGTTATCAATGGTAGTAACTGTGCTATGAAAAGAGATTTCGTCAAGAACATCATTGAAATACCATGGGCGTTACGTAACTCGGAAAGAGCCACGTGGGTTTTTCGCGACGTTGCTGGCTAGTCCGACCAAGAGAATCGGCAGTCCACTGCGAAGTTCACCACCATGCAGATTTCCGGAATAGTAAAGAAGGTAGAATAGCCCAAATTTTTGGCACGGGCGATCGGTAGTATCACATATTTCCCGGATTGTGAAACCTGTTCATCATAAACCAAACAGTTCCGTTGATTATTTTTTGTCGTACTAATATATTCCGTATTCGGTAAAGTGTGAAAACTGGACAGTCGAGAACAAAAACTTCATGACCCGCTACCATACACTCCTCATATGGAATAACTGTTTCTTGGAATGAATTATATAGGATGTTGATATGCACAATATGAAATCAGGGGTGATATAAATGTTGTCGTGTAGATAAACTTCGGATAGGTCTGTAACATTGTTGACCTGTTAAAGTCAGAGGGCAGTCCGTGATACCACTGACCAGAACAATCAGGTCCAGTTTTAATCTTGCGGCACCCATGGATGAATTCTACGCTACGCATTTTGGCACTATACCACCAGCTGCTGTATAACTTCTTTTTTCAGGCAAGGATATTGCCTGAGTTGACGAAGCACACCTTTAAATCGCTTTCATTACGAACACTAACACTCGATAACATTTTCTTCTCATGAATAATACAAAACAAGTCGTATTGAATGTTAATTAGTTATCCACTGCAAATCGAGCTGTTCGAGTAACATGTGCAAAATTCAAATGGTCAACACTTTTCCACCAAAAACAACTTGTATCTTCTTTTGACACAGATGGCTATCATGATGGTCCGATGATCTGGATAGGTTTCACCCTTGTCCCGTCTTCGCTGAAATCCGGGAGCACATCCAACTGGTCGACACATAACCTAATGATATCAACTTCTTCTTCTTGAGGAGCAATGTTTTTGTGTTTCTGCAGCTTCATTGGTGGTTGCCCAAGAACTTCCCGATAAACGAACTCAAAGAACCATCAGGTTTTTCCACCAACTAGAAGACTCCGGGAGTTGCACTAGTTAACCAGTTTGATCTATATTGTGACAAATCATACAATATGGATTCTTGTACCGAAAACCATGCGGAGTTCTTCATGATAAAATCATATTGTGGCAACATAGAATACATAGACTCACAATCAGTTATACTGACTCATTTTTGTGAGTGTCTGGCGCACGTTTGAACCAAACCAGAGAAACACTTCCGTAACCTATGTCTTGCTTGGACAAATGGGTGACTGCTGTGTTGATCTCCATCTCCACCGCCAGAGTAATTAGGGTTACATCTTTCCTCGGCCGCCTCGTTTTCGCCGTAATGACTTTCGCGTCTTGGTCGATGAAAATCGAATGTCTTTGGTATTTCTTCATTTGTGTTTTCCGGCTGGTTCATGTGCCAAGGTTCAAGACCTATGTAGCTCTTTCCATTACAAAGAGCGCAAAATATATTTCTGAAATTATATCCTTCAAAGTTAACAACCGGCCAATGGCGCGAAGCCGTGTGCTGATCTTGCAGTGAATTGAAACTAAGGAAATCGCACTTACTTCGTATTAATTCCTGGTCCCAGTCCTCGGGACATTACTCACTAGGAATGAGTACTGTGTGTACTCTGATACTTTCATACAAGTAAACACCTCTGATGGAATTAAAGATGTGTTATGATTGTTATTGTCTACAGCTTTACAGATTGACTGATAATCAAAACAACAATCTTTAAAGGATTCGAACTGGGTATCACATTGGCAAGGGACCGTGGACGGCGACTTCATATCGTTTCCACATCGGTTGAGGCAAGATAAGACGGGGTGGATTCCAGTTTCGAAGTTTCCAACGGTGAAAGCTGTGAAGATATATTTACACATGTCAGCATGTATTCCATTCAATAATGTAAATAGGCATATGCAACACGGAATACACGCATGCAAACACACAACACACAACAATGAAGGATATTTTTCCCCTTTTTGTAATATGGTAGCTGTGGATATTATTTATCTAAAGACAGGGTAATTGAGCTCTTCTGAAAAAAAATATTCAATTTTGTGAGTGTTTCAATAGATATGAGTTCCAACGAACCAGGAGTCAGCCAAAACAACTTGCCATGGGTATTTTCAGATGGTGCATGGAATGATAAGTACTTACGCATCAAAAGTTTTGGCAACTGGATTTCAATTGAAATCATTGCATGCAATTGTGCTAAATGTACCCAGTTTTCTGTTTGTGTCAGGGCGGGCTTTTCAAAATTAAACTCATACTGTAGCGTGGCAAGTTGGGCTTAACGCCAGATACTTTTAACGCGAACTTTAAGCCAATCTCATAGTACTGCATCTCAATTTCACCACAACACGAGCCTTCGCGGTGAAGATTTACTACCAAATGGTAGCTCTGTAGCTGTGGAACGGCAATGGCCAAACAGGTACCCTGGAGTGAGAGTACCAATCAAGCATGCTATCTGAACATGAGGAAAACTGTTGAAGCAGAGGGAACTTTGGAAAAATGCAACAAAGGCGAAGGGACGGCCAAGGGCGTCGGACACTGCGAACATCAGCTGTAAGACAGGGCTCGCCAAAACAACCCCACGCAAGCATAAGGAAAACCGTGTCCAAATATTCCAGATCGTCATATCAGGCGCATCGTTGTGATTACATCAATTGGCATCCATACAAAATTGTGAGACGACCATAATTTGGATGGAGGTGAGCCTCAACGTAGATGGCGTTTTGCTGTTGGTTAATCAACAGACCAGGCGATTCTTAAGAGAACATGTTGTTGTTGTTGATGAGGCCAATTTTCCAATGATTGGGCAGTGAACTCTTCAAATGTGAGAGTATGCGCCAAAAGTGAACCCTCCCAACGATTTTGTCTACGCCAGACCTAATGATCGCAGGAAAGTTGCAGTTTTAGCAGCTTCTACGGGTAACAATAACCTAATTCGGCCCATTTTTATAGATGGAAAGTGAATGGCGGCCGGTTAAATCAATAAAATTAACCACATTGGAACCAACAGAGTGCGGCGCAGTTTTCAGCAGCAGCCGTCCAAGACGGTGCACCAGTACGCAGGTATGCAATGGTTAGAAACCGCCTTGAGGAAATCGTTCCCAAATCGGATCATGGATTAGGGGAATGCGGTGGAATGGCCCCCCAGAACTAAGACGCGGATAAAAAGATGCATTTACCGCAATTAGGAGACGCGTGTAACACCAGAGCTGTTAACACATGCACTCCAGCTACTATGTGCATCGCAATCAGGGAGGACATGTGGAAGATTGAACTAAAGGTAAGACCGTGAAGATAAAATTAACGTTTGCTGTTGCAATTGGTTCAAACCATGCCTAAGAAAAATGATGCTCGTGGACAAGTCTGTTTGCTGACTATGTCAGTGGAACATATCTTGAGGACCACTCAACAAAATGAACAACAAAATTGAGGTAAGATGCTCTATTACCAGTCTTTATGATAAAAGAAAATCCACAGATCAAAGTACAGAAAGGGGGAAAATATACTTCATTTGGTAACGTTTTATGGGCACCCTGTATGATTTTTCATGAAAATTTTCTAAACAAATGAATAGAACCAGAGATTTGGTTGAATAACTACATTAAGTGTGTGGATTTTTCCAACGCGTATTAGAGTATTTCTCAAGAACCGCACAGTAGGAAGTCCCAACGACGCATGTAACCATTAAAAGGTCAAGTTTTTAAAGGTTCGAAACTTGGTGAGCGGCGATGAGGCACTCGTGGGTTAGAGGAACGATATTTTTTCGTGCGGTTTTCATTATCAATTCTGAATATACTGTATTCACACAGGAGTGCGACCAATGATTCCATAGACTGCAGAATATGTCTTAAATATATATTTTATTATCATATACAATTTTTCAATCGGCATTCTGCACAGTCGCAGATCTAAGGCATAATTTAATGTTGATCATGCTGTCAAATTGCAGCAGAGTTTTGCAATGTTTACTTTTTTCAAGTACATGCGAATGTGCGTCTTATCAAATGCATGACTATTTTTAGTATGAATGAGAAACAATTGTGTATATTTTATCTTCTGGTCGGATTTTATTTGTATATGAGACGTGGTCAAATTAATATTTGATAGATCAACTCTATTCCTATCTATCCTAACCTCCTATCTATCTACATCTTTTCCACATCCAGCCCTCATCCACCATTTCTAACCATACTTTGCCTTCAGATTCATATTCAATTTTACTTTGTCAATCAATCAATCAACCATATAGATCATGACATAAACAGAATAATATAATGTTAATCACAATAAAGAATATAAATTACCAGATATACATACTAATATTATCAATAATGAAGATTATAATAATGTTTACAGAAATGTGTATAATTGCAATTACATATAAATAAAACATAAAGATTGGCGGTTGACGAGGTCACTACTAAACGCAGAGCGGGAAGGTGTAGTGACCTCTTACAATGTTAAATAATCAAATACTAATATACACCATTACTTACATTAGCGGAACATATTGAGGACAAAAAGGCGACGAAATAAAAAACAGAACCATACAGATATAAACAAATAAAAGACAAAACAGGACATTTTCCACAGCCAAAGGGAGGGATAACTAGGATCAACATAGTAAGTAGGGCGGGTATTTCATTTAGTGGTCGTCACACAGACTGTTTTTACCCGAGGACCACGGGCTTAGTATTCATTGCCGATAATCACATGTGAAGGACAACGATAGAATTGAAAGGCGAATAAGTTGAATTAAAATCATAATAATTGCAAGACAAATCAAGCGAACGATTGGTGATTAGTACAAATTGATTCTTCAGAGAATTGTGGCAACTGTAGATAATAAGTGTGAGCCTCAGACCGCTCGAGAGTTGCGTTAAAAAACAAATGGTGGCAGCGGTGGGATTTTTGTTTACAATTTACAATCGTTAACATGCATGCAAATGAATGGAAACGCGTATCATGTACATAGACGATGTCATTTTACGTCAAACACGAACACACCACCCGCGCCCATAGTCTTAAGGAGAATTGAAGTAAATTGAAGCATTATAGAAGCAAGAACTGTTAAATATTTAAGTGAATAATGCCAACTGAAGCCAGACGTAGGGATGCTGCGAAGCACTTATTTAGTCTGGGTTTGCAGGTTGAAAGTGTCTCGTTGTCCAACCTAGAATATTATTTCCAATGAATCAATTATGAAATTGATTTTGCTTTCCAGATAGAAGTAATTATGAAATTAGTCCTGCTTCTGTACATAAAACCAATTATGAACGCCAGTGCAGATATGAAAGAAAGAAATCCTCAAACCAGTTTCTGGCATCCGTAGATAAAACAAGCATGCAACCAGTGAAGCTACAGTAGATAAAACCCCCAAACCATTTTCTGGGCTCCCAGATAATAAATACATGTAGTGAAACTAGTGGCACTAGAAAATGGAGAAATACATCCTCAAACCATTTTCTGCACCCAGTAGATAAACACATGTCTGAAAGCAGTGCAGTAGATAGAAGAAACCCCCAAACCAGTTCTGGGCACCCAGGCAAGTAAGATAAATACAGTGCAGTAGATAGCAGAAATCCCCAAACCAGTTCTGGGCTCCCAGTAGATAAGAATGTATGACAGCAGTGCAGTAGATAAAAATCATCAAACCAGTTCCTGGTCACCCAGTAGATAAATACATGTCAGAAAGCGATTTCCAGTAGATATAAAAATTCCAAAAAAAACCAGTCTGTCCAACCCAGAAGATAAATGCATGTATGGGAACAGTGCAGTTATAGCGTAGATGCATTTAATCAAGAAACCACTGCTGTCAGCGCCCGTCAGGTATGAACCCAGTGCAAGCTGATGTCGATGTAAGGTTTCACATCCAGACCCTGCTGTGTGCGATAACACATGTACTATGAAACAGACCAGTGGTCACTGTAGCAATGTTAGCACACCATTTCCAGGTAAAGTCAGCACATTTTACTGGTCATTACCAAAGGAAATAAAGGAAGGTACAGTGCAGTTATGGAGAGACGGGTACTCCAGCTCGAGAAGAAAGACCACTACATAACATTGCTCTGTGAAAGGGTGCTAAAGAGTGGCGAGCCGTGTCTGACCTGCAGAATGATATCCGCACGTGACAATCAAAGCGTATCCTGATTTATATATGGGGGCCAGGATGAAGTTGCCTTCAATGCGTTTAAGCAAGCAGTAGACAGGGATTTACTAATACATTTCTAATGAAATTATACCAACATGGATTATGGCCGTATTGGTCCATTTACTGCAGAGAGATGAACCTAAAGTGGCAATGAGCCCACAGATGCAATCTGCGGGAAACATTCACGCCACTGACACGTTAGAGGTGTAGGTTGATGGGAAATCACGGAGCCTGACTACAGTACTTAGAAAATAACCCATGCCTTTGATATGTGTGGATAATGGCAATGAAATCGCAACGATGTAACAAGCAGTTTAAAAAATAGACATATAACAGTTCAGCTACAAATGATAGACAGGTAAACCCGTCAGCTGAAAAGAGAGGACATGTAAACAGTCAGCTGCAATGAATAGACATGTAAACAGTCCATCACATGATACAACGTAAACAGTCAGCTGAAAATGATATACATGCAACAGTCAGCAGCAAATATAAGGACAGTAACAGTCACTGAAATGATAGTACAATGCCAAAACAGTCAGCAGGCAAAATGATAGACCATGTAAACAGTCCGCTGCAATGATAGGACATGTAAACAGTCATCTGCAAAATGATGGACATGTAAACAGCCAGCTGCAAATGATAGGACATGTACACACGGTCAGTTAAATATAACAGTGCATGCAAACAGCATGCCAACTGAAAATTATAGCAAAGTAAATATAGAAATGCCGACAGGTGTACAGAAAACAGTAGTGAAATACAAGCTCAAAAGACTGGTGAATTAGACCACATAAGCCGCATTGTAAGCAGGCACGGTGAATTGAGAACTTTAGACAACAATGTTAGAGTGTGCAACGGTGAAATGACAACATGCAGTAACATTGCTAATAGTGTGCACGGTGAGGTAACAACATGTACGTTAGTAATAGTGGTTCACAGGAGGATGAACATGCAGTAAAATGGTAATAGTGGTGCACGGTGAGATGAACAACAGGCAGTAACAATGCTAATAGTGTGCAATATGGACAACAACATACCAGAAACAATGCTAGTTGTGTGCAGGGAGAGATCCATCACACAATAATGTGTGTGTGATTAGTGAAGTGGCAACACAAAGCAACAATGGTGGTACATACGCAGGTGAAATGACAACAACAAAGTGGCAGTGCTGGTGTGCTGGTATATTAGCACACAAAAGTGGCAATGAAAGGCATCATGAGGAAATGACATCACAAAGTAGCAGTGTATGTGATCAAAAAGTGGAAAATTCCACTCAAAACAATGAAGGATGGCCTGCCAATTTATAGTGCATGTAATAATAAAATACTGTGAACTGCCACAATACAGCCATAGTGCAGAACTAATCATTTCCAGATGTGTCAAAGCATGCCACCATGTCATAGTATGAATAGGAACACAATTCCCTCATTCACTGGTGATGTAACTCGAGATGTAACTCCAGCACACAAAAGTATGACAAGAAGGGGTTATATGTAACCGGAAGAGTAAAAGGAACATCTGTAGACTTCTTGATAGATTCTGGATCTGATCTAACCTTATTTCCAGAAGACATTCCACGATAATCATAAATCAAAATTATCTGCAGCCTACGGGTACCCTGTTTTGGCATCGGTGGAGTTTGATGTGTCAACTGACGGCCAGTTTGTGTCAGGAATAGTGTTTGGAAACAGTGGCTTATGTAGTGTGCAAGACATGTGCAGGATGCAATATTAGGAAATGATTTCCTCCTTGATCCAACCAATAAATGTGAACTTAACTTTAGATACAAATCTTGAAATTGATGGATAAGAGATACAGTGTTGTGGCGGTACTACAGGAAATCACAAAGTGGTATGTCGAGTTGAAATAAAGGCGAGCACAGTAATACCATCAAGATCTGCACAGCAAGTTCAAGTCAGCATACAATGCCGAGCAGCTCATGGAAACTGGGATTATTGAACCTAGTGGAGAGATGTACCGGCATAAACACAATTGTTGCAGCAAAGTGGTCACAAATACTAGCGTGCAACCCAGGTGGTGAACTTCATCAATTATGGCGATGAACCGTGCTTTCCAGGAAGGGGGCTACAGTTGGGACATGTGAATCCATAGATGCCAGTGTTGATATTCGTGACAGTGGCTTGTGAAATGAATTCGCAACAACACTTCATTGGCAGAAACAGTCGCCAAGGACTTTTCTTCCAATTGTTGGCAGTGATCTACGAAGTCAATAATACAGCCAGAGACGATGCCACCCTATCGTCCATGCCATCTACAAATTTGTGGAAAAGAAGTTCCACACACTTGACCCGCGGAGAGAGCCATGAGTTAGCTTTGGTGCTTTGCACTTACCAAATGCATTCGCACGTTCCAAGGATGACCTGTATGGGCAAGCCATAAAGGCCATAAACAGTATTGCCGCAACGCGTGGCGACATTTCAGCAACGCGTGCCACATTCGGCAAGCGTTGCAAGAAAAGTGCAACCGTTGCGGGCATCGTGGCCAATTAGAATGGACGATTTCTGTGAAGTATTCAAAAATAGACCAAAAAACGCGTTGCTAAAAGTATCTAGCCAACGCGTTGCAACCTTCACGACGCGTTGCAACCTTCACGACGCGTTGCGACATTCACAACGCGTTGGCAACCTCACAACGCATTGCGAAGGTTCACAAGCCATAAGGGTCTAACGTATTGCCGCAACGCGTTTGTGAGAAATTAAGCAACGCTTGCGACATTTTGGCAACGCGTTTGCGCATTTCGGCAACGGCGTTGCGGTGGCCGGCCAATCAAAATCATGCATTTCTGTGACGTATTCAAAAATTAGACCCACACACGCGTTGCAAGTATCTAGCAACGCGTTGTGAAACTCACAACGAGTTGGCAAGCCTTCACAACGCGTTGCGAACTTCACAACACGTTGCAAACTTTCACAACGCGTTGTGAAGCAGTAAGGGTCATACCGTATTGCCGGAACGCGTTGCGAAGGTTTTGCAACGGTTGTGAAGGTCGCAACGCGTTGTGAGATTTATATTTTTGAAATACGTCACAGAAATTCATGATTTTGATTGGCCGACACCGCAACGCGTTGCCGAAATGTCGCACGCGTTCTGAAATGTCTCCACTCGTTTGCTGAATGCGCACCGTGCCGAAATGTCGCAGCAAGCGTTGTGACTTTCTCACAAGCGTTTGAGGCAATACTTATGACCTTATGGCTTGTGGCCGCTTAGCACGCGTTGTGGAAGCTTGCAACGCGTGTGAAGGCCAACGCGTTGTGAGGATGCAACTGCGTTGCAAAGTATCTAGCAACGCGTTGTGGGGTCTATTTTTTGAAATACGCCAGAAATTCATGATTTTTGGCATTGGCCGACGTCGCAACGCGTTGCCGAATGTCCAACGCGTTGCTCTTTTTCGCAACGCGGTGAGTCAATAGTTATGGCCTTTATTAGCGTGCCATAGACCTGGGAAGAACTAGTTTGGTTCAACATAAGATCGACACAGGAAATTCTGTACCGGTCAAGCAACCACCACGTAGGCAGCCAATAGAGAGGCGGGAAGTTGAACGTAAAACATTCGTGTAAGACATGTAAACAAAAATATAATTGAACCATCTTCTCCCCGGGGCTGGAGTGGTCATTGTTCCAAAGAAAGATGGAACCAACAGATTTTGCGTGATTAATAGAAAACTGAACAGCTTGACTGTCAAGATGCCACCCCTTGCCACGCATGGATGAATGCCTTGATTCGTTATCCGGAGCTCTTGGTACGTACGATGGACCGTTGCTCCGGATACTGCAGGTTGAGAAGTCTCCTGAAAGCAAAGAACAAACTGCATTGTCCCACCTGCCCAGGGCTGTTTCATTTTAACGTCATGCCATTCGGGCTGACAAATGCGCCATCAACCTTCGAAAGATTGATAGATACAGTTCTTCGTGGACTACAATGGGATAAGTGTTTAGCATATCTGGACGATATCATTGTCTCGGGAAAAACGGTGGAAGAGAGCTTGCGACGCCTGTCACATGTTTTTGACAGGCTGAGGAAAGCAGGCCTGAAATTGAAACCAGACAAGTGTGTCTTTTTCCAGAAGACAGTCAAGTTCCTAGGACACATCGTCTCTGAGTGTGGTGTCGGCACAGATCCTGAGAAGGTTGAAGTAGTTGCCAGCTGGTCAGTTCCGCTCAATGTCAAGCAAGTTCGGTGTTTTCTTGGCTTATGTGGGTATTATAGAAGATTCGTGAGAGGAATTGGTAAAATAGCTGCGCCATTACATAAACTTACGGAAAAGGGAGCAAAGTTTCGGTGGACTGAAGAATGCCAGACGTCGTTCGACACTCTAAAAGAAGCTTTAACTTCAGCACCCATCTTAGCCTATCCGCAAGTTGATGGTCAGTATGTGATTGATACCGACTCAAGCAATGAGGCAATTGGAGCAGTCTTGTCACAGATTCAACAAGGACACGAGAAACTGATTGCATATATGAGCAAGGCTCTCACAAAGGAACAGAAAAGATACTGTATCACAAGGAAAGAATTGCTGGCTGTGGTTGAAGGTGTAAAGCACAGACACTACATATATGGCCGCCATGTTCTGGTGAGAACTGACAATGCACTGCATATTGGAGAAATGCAGTTAGTGAACACTGCTGGACAATAACTTTTGCGCATTGGTGAAATGACTAATTTTATGGTTAACATAGTAGAGACTTGCCATCAGCAGTCCGATATGTTGACTGCAATTGAGTAGGCTGTTGCCATTTTAAAGACTGAACTTTTGCCTTCAATGTGTGAACTTTAACAAGAGCGACTTCACCAGATTCAGAGTCCAGCAAATTTCTGCATTATCTTGTTTTGTTTTGTGATATTTCAATTTGCAACAGCGATGGTTTTGGATCATTTTGTTTTTGTTTTTGGTTATTCACTTCTTGTTGAACAAATTTATTTAAATCAGTCAACTTTCTAAATTTGTGGATGTGTAGTGCGACTACCTCTACGATGTGCCGTTGCAGGTTGTTTATATCACTTGAAATGTTTGTAAAATTACATAGTAGTAAGTAAGACTCATCATCATCATCACCATCATTTTTAACAGTTTTGTTTTCACCCAAGTAATTACCAAAATTAAAGGACAAAATTGTTTTAAAATTGATCAAATTTATCAAATTGGTGACTTGCATATGAGTGGTTCAGTTGCGGACACTTAACTGTTGCTCATATGCGAACCAGGAGGTTCGATTTAAAAAAAAAAGGAGTAGTGTAACGGCCAGGGAGGGATAACTAGGATCAACAGAGGGCGGTATGTCAATTTAGTGGTCGTCACACAGACTGTTTTTACCCGAGGACCACGGGCTTAGTATTCATTGCCGATAATCACATGTGAATGACAACGATAGAATTGAAAGCGAATAAGTTGAATTAAAATCATAATAATTGCAAGACAAATCAAGTGAACGATTGGTGATTAGTAGCAAATGATTCATCATAGAAGTGTGGTAACTGTAGATAATAGTGTGAGCCTCAGACCGCTCGAGAGTTGCGTTACAATATACAGTAATCCGACCACACAAAATTAACGCGAATAGTAACCAAAATGGATACATAACCATAAACAGAATCATGTGGAATAACTGCCTATATAAATTTCTTCAACTTTGCTTTAAATGAAGCAAAGGAGGAGGATGTTTTAATAGGAGTAGGAATATTATTCCACAGTAATGGGCCTTGGCATGCAGACGTGTTACCAGCAAGCACGGTTTAGTAGGTTTAATGAATTGGGTGTTAACATTCCTTGTTTCATAATGATGAACGAGATAGGCCGTATTAAAGAATGCATCATCAATGAGGTGGTTTGGTAAAAGGTTGTTATGATGCTGGTACATGAAGATTGCAAGCTGGTATTTATAAATATCATATATTTTAGGGTCTTTAAAGTAGAAAAAAGAGGGTCAGTGTGTGCCAGCCAAAGGGAGTTGGTACATGACCTGATAACTCGTTTTTGAAGCAAAAACAAGGAATCGAGGCTAGAATTATTAGGATCGGCCCAGATCATTGCACCGTATGAAAAATATGGTAATACAAGAGAATTATAGAGAATATGTAAGATTCTTGTGGTAAAAAGGGACAAACTTTGCGTATGACATCATTGAGTTTAGATATAATTTTAGAAATATGCTGTGTATGTGAATGCCAAGATAAATTAAAATCAATGAGAACACCTAAACATTTAGTACTTTCAACTTGTTGTTTTGCTGTACCATCAATTTTAATGTTTAGTTTAATATTGGAGTTTGTTACTCTGTTTATTTTTAAAAATTATATAGTTGTATTTTTATTTCAGCACGGAAACGAAAGTTATTTATTTGCACCAGTTTGATATGTGCAAAAGCTCGTTATTAATTGTGTCTTCTAACTTTTTCGGGTCATGGTGAGAAAATAAAATGTTAGTGTCATCTGCAAATAAAACAAAATAAGGTATGTTAGTGCATAATGGAAGGTCATTTATGTATAAAAGAAATAATAGAGGACCCAGATTCGAGCCTTGTGGAACACCACATGTGACATTAACTGAACTAGAAAGGGTATTATTAAATAGAACACGTTGCTGTCTACCAGAGAGATAACTCTGAAGCCAGTCATTAGCAAGACGCCTGATACCATATTTAGATAATTTATTGAGGAGTATATTGTGATTGATGGTATCGAAGGCCTTGCTAAGGTCTAGGAAAATACCAGCTGTGTGAAGTTTTTGTATCAAGATTGTTAGCTATTTTGCAATAAAGATCGTTTATTGCCATGTTAGTAGATCGTTTGGGCCTAAATCCAAATTGGTTATGTGTGAGGATATTGTGACGATTTATAAAATTAAAAATACGTGTGTAAACACCTTTTCCAGGAGTTTCGAAATTGACGGGAGAATTGAGATAGGCCTGTAGTTCGCAAAATCATGTTTATCATCAACTTTGAATATTGGCATTACATTTGCTGGTTTGAGTAAGGAAGGCACAACACCAGTCGTAAAGGACAAGTTAAAATAGGAGAGAACGTCACAAATTGAAGGGATAATTTGGTTTAGAAGATTATTGCTTATGTCATCAATACCACTGCTGTCACTATTTTTAGTTTAGATGTTATTTCTAAAATTTCACCAGAAGATGTATAAAAAAACTACTAGAATTGCACTTCTGTGTCGTATAAGGTTTGGTATTAGATGGTTCAGATATTTTGTTGGCAAGTGTAGTACCAATATTTGCAAAAAAGTTTTTAAAGCCATCAGCAATACTCTTGTTATCAGATACTGTTTCTAAATTTGTATTTGTAAAAAATCAGGAAATTGAGGTTTTTTATTACGACCCAACAGATTATTTAAAGTTTTCCACATTTCCTTAGTATTATTTTTATTTGTTGTAATTTTAGTGGTGATATATGATTTTTTACTAAGACGGAGAAGTAGGTTTAGATTATTACGGTATTTAGTGTATTTAAGTTTATTGTCAGGAGTTGGTTTGGAGATATACGTTTTGTAAAGCTTATCTTTAGTTTTAAGTGATTTAATTAGAACTTTGGTTGTTTAGGTGTATTTCGTTTTGAAATTTGTTTAGATCTTATTGGACAGTGGATATCAAAAAGTTCAGTAACTTTATTATTAAATTTGTTGTAGGCCTCCTCGTAGACAGGTACATCCCATGTCATAACTAATCTACTTTCCTACCACATATTCACTAGTATTTTTATGTTGTATATAGTATATTCTTCAAAATAAGCTTTTGGGCCACCCTGATTTTTGACTTAAAAACAACATGGCAGCCAAAATACAAATACTATACTAAAAATGGCTAAAACTCTTAATTTCCCATTTTATTTAACAAACACATTGCTCTTTCTTTGCATTTGACAAAGTGAAATTTCAAATTATCGAAAGAATTCAAAATGGCCACCACAAACGCTCAATACATTGATGAATTGCCTTAAGTTTATTCTTAAGGATATTATCGTAATATAACTGATGCATTGTTAACTTATTGTTGAGTTACTACTGGAAAGCATATGGGGGCTATCATTGTTTCTCAAAATGGCTGCTAAAAAAATCAAAATGGCTGAAATTTAGGTTAATACCAGTAATGTATTACTTTAAAATGTATTGGGGATATTCGTTTCTCTAAATGGTGTTATTGCAAATGATTATTACAAAATATATATAGCTACCGATTACTAAAAACAGGCTGGAAAATTCAAGATGGCTAACAAATTCAGGTTAAAATACACGATTTTAGGCGATTTTAGTCAAAATTGCATTTTGACGCCATTTGTATTTCTTAAAATAACTCGTATCAGGTGGGGGCAAGTTAAGTGGTGTCAGATAGTGGGGGGTCAGTAAATGTACAAACCCCGGGCAAATAAAACCTGTTATTAACAGAGAGTTGTATCCGGGCACGTTTTAGAGCATGCCTCCCATTAAGCGCAAATACAATGAAACTCAATGGAATTGGCGTGATTCTGTAGTCTGTTAGGTCGCTTATCCACATTTCAATGGGAACATTTTGTATAAATGACGGGCGACTAACACTGCTTGGGCTTCCTTTTTGGATGACCATATGGCAGTCAGTGCCTCAAATTACGAAGCCCAGGTTCCATTAATTGTTAGAGAATCCGTGTTCGAAACCCACTAATGCGTGGTCCAGCGATTAGTTACTTTTGAGGTACAGGATAGCGCGTCTCTGGTATGATGAAGAGTTTCCTAATTTTATTTTAAAAACTATATTCTCAAGAATCCAGGCTCATTTTATAAAAATTAGGCACAAATGTATGCCATTTTGAAAATTATATATTTTAAGGAAACGGTTTTTAAATTCAATTCAGTTTTACACCATTACACTAAACGTATAAAAAAGATTAAGCATGGTGGGTTGACCAAAGTAGAGCAGAGCTCGAAAGTTATGGGCCCACCGAAAAAAGGTTACTACCAAAAAGGGTGCAAGACGAATGGAGGACAAAGTAGAGTGACTATAGACAACAAGATGTGCATGATTAAACAACACGAGACATGCATGTGAGACAGACGCTAATGGTGGCATGGCAGTAATTTAAAAAAAACGTTAAATTAAAGCTGGGTTTTTTAATTCCAATGTTAAAAGTAAACGCGATAGTCTTTCATTACAGGCCAGAACTTGACTAACCACGATCATCTTTCAATTTGGTTGTGAAAGGACAAACATGGCTTGTGGCAAAAAAACGATAGCGTAAATAAACAAGGCGAACTCGTATTTACGCGATGCGTAAAATGTCCCGCCGAATGTCGCGATCACCCCGCAAAATCCTACCCCCTCCCCAACACCCTACCCCCTCCCTAACAACCCTCCACCCTCCCCAACACCCTCACCCCGCCCCCAAAACACTCCCCCACCCCCCCCCTCTCCAACACTATCACCCCCTCCCCAACACTATCACCCTCCCAGCACCCCACAACACCACCTCCCTACACCATTGCAACAACCCACCCTCCTAAACACACTGCAAACACAACACCCCCTCGCCAAAACCCATCCCACCCCACCCCCTCCCCACACCCCGCAATACCTGACCCCCTCCCCAATACTAACCCCCTCCCCAACACCTAACCCCCTCCCCCAACACACCACCCCTTCCCTATGACATAGCAGTCTCATGTTGCGAAGGAAATTTGCCTATCCGGATGTACCTGTTCAGAGGATACAGCAAGTATGCATATTAATTAGCTCATTTTTTGCATTACCAAGCCGCATTATATAAAGACTTTCAAATTGCAAAAAAAGATGTGCCCCATGATAGGCTTTTTTTCATGCAGAGCAGGAATTTGAGGATTCCAATGTACATTGTCATAAATATAGCAATTTACGCGGATGTTTGCATATTAATTAGCTCATTGCATACTCAATTGCCCAAAATACGTCCAAAATCTAATCAGGTCGAAAAATCTTCAGTCGCTCCTTCCACCAAGGTACATCATATACGCCTTACGGAACCCAAGAAAACTTGTACACTGGCCTTGCAGGAACATTTGTCATAAATTATGCAAATAGTTAGATCCTTCTTAATTAGATATTTTACGCCACAAAATCTAAGTTCAGGTCGAGAACGAACTCATCAGCCCGCTTCTGTACACAAGGTTACATCATGGTTGCCCTTACGGAACTCCAGATACATGTTACAACGGGGGTTAACATTTTGTCACAGAAGGACGAACGGTACGAAAGGCGGCGGACGCCGTGCTCATTTTAGTGCCCGTTCCGAACTTGTTTGGGGGGGGGACAATAAAACATGGGCGGGCTTGTCGTTAAATCCTATACTGCTTCAAAAGTTAAGCATGAAAATGGGTTTTCTTCGCAAGGAATACGACCAAGACATAAAAAACCACCCGTACGTCATATAGGGATATTTCATTCTATATGTGCCGAAGATTCATACCAATAAATACCCTTTAAAGTCCATGTTAGATACGACAAGTTTGAAAACGTTAAAGGGACAGGAGGAGATTTCTGCGAGGATACGAATTTTCTCAATTTGAACGTTGATCGGTAAGTACAAAAGAAGTCTAAAAAAACTATGTTTTGAACTTGCTGCTATCGTAATGTCTCTCATAGAAAAAGCATCAGCACTACTTCATGTCTCGATTTTGTTATCTCAAATATGTTCCACGGGAGATGGCGGTCGTCGTAATTACCTTACTATGTGGTGAAAATGAGAAGTAATTAGTAAATGATTTTGGGAGATTGGGCGCTATTACACTTATACGTATGATGATGATTTAAGTATTTGGACTTCAATCCTTTTTCTAGATTTGGGGAAAACTTTTGAAATTAGGTCATTGTTTTAAGGATTTTTGAGTGTTACTTGGCACAATCATCAGCTCTTTGGAGCTCTTTCGCTAACGCTATACGCAACGACTGGGCTGAAAGTCGAGGTTTCAACACACAATTGCACCAACCAAAAAACCAGTCGTCCAGTGAAGAGAATAACTGATTGCCGCCCTTGAAAGCAAAAAAAATTGCAGACGTCTATTGGCAATGACCCCTGTCAATAGTGATGCCGCCTCTTGAAAGAAAACATTGCGGAAGCAATACTTGCAATGGCGCTCCTAACGTCAATACTTGTCATCCCATGAAGGACGAATTGATGCCGCCCTTTGCAGTGGCAGCGCCAGACATCTTTTTATGGGGGGGTGGTAAATGGATGGCAAGGTGAGTTCTTTTTTGGGGAAATTGAAATTCTGGGGGGGGACAAAATATTTTTTAACATTAGAATTTTGGCCCCCAATCGCTGATTTTGCAAAATTTGGTGACTTCAGTCCAGTCGTTGCCTTAAAGAGGAGCCAGCATTGACTTCTTTTGCAAGTGTACTCTAAGAAGCGGAATCAGTTTATTATAATTATAGTTCTATGGTGACATATAGGGCGCGCCATTCTTACTGATTTCTGAAACGCATAGATACCGTGTTAGTTCATCATAACTTGATTGTTGGACGAGTACTCGGGGGCGTCATTGCATAGTTCTTGCAATCTTTCGTAATGTTGTTTCCGAAAGCCGAAATCAGTTTCTTACTTCCATGGAGGGGGCGCCGGGGCGAGGGGTAAAATTATTGTTGTACGTATGGCACGCTTCACGTATCAAATCAGGGCGAGTTTCATGCGCTGTATATCGAGTTTACCCCGCTATATGTCGAGTTTACAGCGCTGCCTATCCAGTTTGAACTCTATGTGCCGAGTTTCATATATCATGTCCAGAATAAATCATGTCCAGAATAAATCATGTCCAGAATAAATCATGCCGAGTTTTAAAAACTGGACATGATTTTTTTCAACATGTGCAAACTGGACATGATTTTTTTCTCAACATGAGCAAACTCGACATGATTTTTTTCTCAACATGAGCAAACTCGACATGATTTTTTTTACACATACACCAAAAAATCATGTCGAGTTTTCCGCATGTTGAGAAAAAATCATGTCGAGATTTTGAAACTCGACATGATTTAAATGTCAAACTCACCATATAGAGAGCAAAACTCGATGTATAGAGGGCAAAACTGGACATATAGCGCTGTAAACTCGACATATAACGCTGCACACTCGACATATGGCGAGGAAAACTCGATACACAGCGCGTGAAACTCGACATGCGCGGGAAAACTCGCCATGATTTGATATGTGGAGCGTGCCATATGTACGCTCCGGTTCCGACGCCTATGTATTTTCAAAACAAATGGCCGGCAAACAGCACAGTTCAGAAGCCACAATTCCCGCGGCAAAAATCCGCCAGCATTTCCACCAGACATACCATGATACTGTGAAAAAGAAACGGCCAAGAAACACATAAGTGTGCATCAAAGGTATAGGCCTACGCGCGCGTATTTAGTCGCCTAAAGTAAATAGGAAAAGGAATTGTGGCGGACAGTAATTTTATGTATTTCAGCTCCTACGTACGCGTAAGATCGAAGCTAAAGCAGAAAAATATCGAGAGCCCCTAACCAATAACACTACGTGCACGGTCGTTTTTACAAGAAAACTACCAACATTTGAGGGTTACCAAGTACTACTACTTTTTGATATCGAATATTAGTGGCCGCTTGAAACTCTGAAATAAAGACTGAAGTACATTAGCGCTCGTTAACTGGTATCCACATTAACACAGTGGTCTGTGACCCAGTGGTAATTCTCACGCCTAGAAAGCGAGAGGTCCGAGTTCGAGACCGTGTATTTTTCGTCTTTATTTAGTTCTGTGGTCGCCAGTTTTTCCGAGCTTCTATATAATATCGAATATTAGTAATATACAAAAACTACCAAATTTCGATGTCGAAAAATAGTAACATTTTAAATACTACTAATTTTTGTTATCGGAAATTACTAGTATTTGAAATATACCATATCTCGACGCAGCAACGGGACCCCTGATTTTGACCCTAATGTGACGAAGTAAATAATTACGATGTAATGGAAACATTGACCAAAGCCATAGATCGTGTCTAATGATATTTTTTTTAAAATATACTTGTTCTTTAAATATTTACTTTTTGAACTGTGTTGACACTTCGCCTTATCATAGTATAATTATTATACTATGGAGGGCGAATATTGTATTATAGAATGTCACAGAGAGAGTCGTATTTTTTTATATCTTGACTCAGCTCATTTTCGTCTAACGCAGAGCGCCCCTACCATAATCCATACCGTGTGGTATACAAAAGCAGATACAAACCACCAGTGTGTTCATTTGTCGTTAGCTCTTTGAACAATTAGCATGCCATTCAGACGGCGGCTGGCGGTAAGACAGCATGGCAAATATGAGTGAGTTCACTACTTGCACAAACCTCACTTTAGAGGAAGCTGAGAGATATCTCTTTAGTCATTTTGAAAGTGTTTTCATCCTTACTGCTTTGCCTATAATAACAATATTTGGATTATCAACTAATGGGGCTTTTTTGTACGTTATCTATCGCGTAACTAACATGAGAACTGCAACTAACTTTTATCTGGCAAATCTGGCGATTGCTGACGGTGTACTCCTTATAGGAACAACTCTCATCTTCCTGTCGACGTACATATTGTCTCCCATCGATTACCAATATTATCCTTTTCCAAGTGCTGCCTGTGGGATTTTACTATGGATTATTTATGTCGTTAGTTTTGCGTCTGTAGCTTTTCTAACAATAGTAGCCCTCGAACGATATCAAGCGGTTTGTAGACCACTACACTACAGACAGAGGAATGTCAGCTCACACCCGCTATACGATAACATCAAATTTACAACCCTAACGTGGCTAGTAGCAGTGCTCGTCGTTTCACCTATATCATTTGTTCATGTAGAGTACAAATGCGTTGTTTGGCCACCACAAAACAAATTTGTAAAATTTCCATCTGAGATTCATAGATGTGCTTGGTCTAAGTGGGCGTTAATTTTCCTGTACACTTTTGATATCTGTGAATTTTCATTTGCATTGTTGATCAATGTTGTAGTGTATGTTAAAATCGTTGGAGAACTCAACAAGCGACATCAGCCTAAGGGGAAGTCATTAGCAGCGAGAAATCACGTGGCCCGCATGCTTTGCATTAACGCGATTGTTTTCTTCACCTGTTTGTTTCCCATCCAAGTTGCTAACATTTCCGAAATGTACCAACTTATCAATAATGAGCCGTTTTACCGTGATGTATTAGCTTGGATATGTCGCGGTGCAGTCCTATTGAATTCCTCCGTTAACCCAATAATATACAATATCAGCAATCCTGACTATAGAAAGGCATTTAGAAATGCCATTCCATGCCAATTCTTTACTACAGCTCATCGTGGACGTATCGAAAGTGCAAAGACTGTAGATAATAAAGTGGGGATTGGAGATGCACACAAAACGTGAACATTCACTTGCAACCAATGGCAAAAATCTGATGAATTCGCACGAAACACTGGGGGCCAATCTGATACATTCGCGTAAGCAACTGGCAAATGACGCGAATCTGATAAATCAGCATGCAACAAAGGACGAAAACTCATTGATAAAAAATTACGAGGAATAATTCAGAAACATTGACTATCGATTAGATAAAAAACTTAATCATGATGTACGTGAAAAAAAGAGGATATATGTAAGAAATGCTTATAAAATTCATCTCATTATTACTTTATGTATTTCTTTTTGCACAAGTTTGTGTTTTTGTGTGTTTTTGATATACAAATGGGTAGCCATCAATTTCAAAATGGCCGCCTTTTTCAATATTTTACCTTAATTTGACTAATATTCTAAGTTTTATGAAGTTTAAAGATGTATTTTCATGAGTTATTCACTTAAAATAGTGATGGATGACATAAAAATGACATTTCCATAACTCTTGAATTAATCAGTTTCAGCTTGGCGCCAAAAAAATCAAAATGGACTATAGAATAGAACAATAATTGCACGTTATCTTCCGCATTTCCAATAAGGTGCTGGTGGCCATTGTAGACAGTCATTCCTATCCAGAGCTGTACCTGGTAGAATACACCAAGGGAGTGAAATGTTGCTGCTCATCTTGTTGACTCTGATGACTGCAAATAGTCTTTGACATTGCTCCAAACGCATCCCTTAAAGGCTGACTCAGAGATTTTCGCCAAGGATGATACCCTCAAGTTTCAAACAAATCGTGTTTTATTGATATACCGAATGCTTGGCCATATACTAATCACTGTGTGAAATAACTAAGCTAAATAGAGGTCCTCCGTATAGACAACCACAACTTTGTTATAAAATTCCGGATCCGGAATATTTGTTATACACAGTATCATATGGCAATGGTATACTAAACATTTATGTTCACTGCATCAAAACGAAAACTCCGGTTCATCTCAAAATTCGGAATTGAGCAATTGGGTGACTATCTTAAGTTCTCGACATATCTGAGTCAGCCTTTAATTGCCCCTCGCCAAACAAAATCTAAATTTTGCATCAGTTGATTTTTCTAGACTTTATGTATTGATTCTATGGATCTCATAGAAATACATTGTGAAGAAAGACATTCTGTTGCATTTTTTTTTACCTTTCCATAGTTTTTAAGACAAATTGATTGTACTACTTAGACTAAAGGCCGTCTCTAGCGAACTTGGTAGTCAATGGACAATGTGCTTTGAGATGTGGTTCTCAGGGGCATTGCCTCTAGGTGTTGGCTTAAAGACCACCCTTAACCATGTTAACTTAAGGCTAGATTGGACATTTAACAGAACATCAGACTTGAGTCATAAACAATGCGTATTGATATTTTAAAGTTTGAAGCAGGGACAGGTTTTCAGTATAGTAAGATTATGTACACACTTACAGATGTTTATTTATGTTTATTACAGAATTATTGAATAAAGGATTTAAGGAAAGCGCTTAGTTTGATTTCTATAGGTGTAGGCCAAAATAAATTATAATTCAACCTTACTCAAATGTATATGCAAATGTTAATATTTTCCTCAACATTGAGTGGTGAATGTTCGTTTTGTGTAAATTATACTAAAGGAGAAGCTCGGTTCCTTTTGGGGGGGCCGCCAGCTAAAGCTGACAGGACCATTTAGCAATTCGTTGTGTGTGTGTATGTGTGTGTGTGTGTGTGTGTATGTGTCACTGGAATGTTATTTTTTTTTTAAATTGACATCAAGTGAAAAGTTCAATTGGAACTAAATTTGTGTCACATGTGCAACATGGGCTCCCTCATATGTTGATGAGGTCAAAGGTCACGTGTCAAGGTCAAAGATCATGTGAGGTCACACCGCTTACATTCTTTGAATATAGCGAGCGCGAAAACCGAGAACCGTGAAATTCTAGTTAATCAGTGTACTATTACATTTAAATATATTTTAGTCTGCTGACTCGATTTTTTTCTATTTTAGCTTTCAATCGCACATGGTCCTTTTTACCCTTGCCAGACCATCTTTCTGTTATGGAGCCACCAAAATAGAAAAAAACCCACGGATTTTACCTTATGCATCAGTTGTCAGCAACTTACTAGGGAAAATTTAGTTGACATAACTTGACAATAACTACAAAACTGTGAAAATTCAAACTTTCACAAAAAATCAAAAATTTAACCTTTTTACAAAAAAAAATCATGGGTTCTTTCATTGTTTTTGTTAATCCTCTGTGAATTACTACTGAAATATACTCTTATAAGCATCGACCTTTAGTCAAAAATATATAAAATTTTCCTTTTTTGGTTTAAAAACACTTTTTTGAACAAGATTGTAGCTAATGCTTTTAAAATTTCTGTAACACCATTGTTTGGTATCACAGTTACTGTTAATGATCATTAAAATGTATTTACCAAATATTTTTACAATGTATTGCTGGAATGAATTCATTTAGAAATAATTCAACCCTTCATTTGTGCTACAAATTTTCACAAATCAATCAATCAAATCACTTTTTAATTCATCACAGAAGCAATATACAATAACTAGCATTACAAAAGCTACACTAGCCAATACACGCTATAATAAGTAAAGTAATAAATTATATTAGCATTATAATGACAACTGTAGTATATACGAGTACATTAAGTTATGTAAATGCATGAGTGATGAATGTTGGCACTGCTAACGCAGAGCGTTGAGGGTGCACTGACCTCTTCAGTAAAGGTTACATATTAATAATAACATAGGACAAAAACATACACGACAGACATACAGAACAGACATACACAAGATATACAATTTCCGACTAATGAAAAAAGGAAAGCAAAGAGAAGAAAATGAATGGATAATTCAGTGAGAAGACAGTACATACATTGAATGAGTTATTCTTAAGACTCATTTTGAATGACACGAGTGAGGGGAGTGCTTTCAAGTGTGGGTCCAAAGTAGACCAGAGTAAATACATAGTGGTATTGTTAGTCAAGACGGTATTGGCCGTTTTCATAATTGGATTGATTGAACATGTCTAGTGTTTCGTAATTATGAGTGAGGGTGAATATATTAAAGAAACTATCTTTAATTAGGTCATTAGGCAAAAGATTGTTTTCAAACTGGTAAATAAAGCTACATAAAACTGGTCCAAATCATCAAATTGCGCCCCATTTTGAAATTGTTGACACCCAGGTAGCATTTATTGATTCAAGAATCATTGAATTATTTTCATTTATATCGTATTGATTTCTACTGTAATATACACACATTTTAATTTCAAAACCCGTATTAGTCAAATACATTGAAAAAATGGCGGCCATTTAGAAAAATGCTGGGCTACTCCCCCCCTTGCACAATCAAAAAATGTAGCTAATACTTTTTTAAACTTCTTAGGAATATACATCTATATAAAACATATGAGAGTTTGGTATTAAATATAGCAACAAAAGTGCAACCTTCCAAATTTCCTAGACTAATTTGTATGCCTGGAGCACGCAGGCATGCATCTACTTAGATAAGAAGTCACAATGGAGATGGATCAAATAATACGTCATCTCATCATTTAATAATTCCTACAAATTTTGTTTCGAGGAGGTACCCTTGGAGGTTGTTTATTACTTATACACTTCTCGTGCTAGCGTCCTTTTGTTGTTATCTATTGTTTTTCCCGTGCGTTATCTACTACAATAAATCGGTTCGAGATGGCCCTACAGACCGGTGTGTTTTTTTATACAGCTCAGAGCTTGTTATTTTAATAACATGCACACTCGAATGTCGGGGTCACAACTAACACGCGGGTCACGGTAATGGTTCTATAAATACAATGTGCTGACAATTTATATACAAGGGCGGCGATCTGTATATATACTGATGGCAAACCTTAGATACAAATTCTATGGTGTCAAACTAGGCAACCTTGTATGTATAACATTAGAGGTATGCTACCTGTAAATAAACTTTACAAATTTATTTCTCTTTACATAACATTTTCTCATAATGGAC
Organism: Ophioderma brevispina; assembly: GCA_023653785.1. NCBI lineage: Eukaryota > Metazoa > Echinodermata > Ophiuroidea > Amphilepidida > Ophiodermatidae > Ophioderma > Ophioderma brevispina. Next base: position 49,745 of record JAMKCH010039815.1, read on the forward strand.
ATGACACAATGTATTTTTTTACACAGCAAAATATGATATAATTCAGAATTTTGATTTTCATACTGTCGTCATTTTAAAATTGTATGCAGAACTGCACTGCCTTTAGGGTAATTGCAAGACAAAAATTAAAACAAATAACAAAAACCTACACCATGAACATTACGATTTGACCAAACACTGGGTTAATAAAGGGTACCCCCCCCAAAAAAAACAGTCACTCAGTCCAGGGCTTCAACCTCATTGGGATCCAGCTTGCAGAAGCCCCCCCTCCTCCCCATCCGCACGCCGTCATTTCCATGTGAAATCCAAATGCTGCTTCCACAATGTCGACAATCACACAATACACATAAGATACGTACATAATTTAGAAATTATACTATAACAGTGACGGTCACCAGTTCAAGATTGGTTTATTTTGTTTTCTTCAAATTTCAACCCTATGCAATTGCACTCAAACACCGATAACTCCTTGTAATTTCTGCACGAATAATCAATATGTTTCAAGGATGTATAGGGTTATAAGTCCTTTATCCGATAGGCTTTGGTTGATTTATTTCATTCAAATTTAACCCCAAGTATAAACTTAAATACATGAGATATTTGCTTCGTATTTAGCAAAGCACTCATCAATTAACCGATTGGCAAGTTATAGCTTTAATACTTAATAGCTTTAGTCAATCGAAGGTTAATGGCCAGAGCAATCGATACAACCCATTTGGATTTGGGTAAACGCTCGTCAATAGGACGGTGACAAGGGACAGTGTCTTTTTAAAAATATGTTAATTTAACATTGCGACAAATTAATTTCGTATCAATCCAATTTTAGCATGTTTTAACCAAAAATATGTGTTGTAAATGGTTATTTTTATATTATACTCCTAATGTATGCTATTAATCAATGTGCTATGATGGCGATCGTAAAAATAACAGCTTTTCGCGCTTTGCTTGGTTAACATCGGTCTCGCTGCCTGCGGCCGCTCGACCGATGTTCACCAAGTCAAGCGCCAAGCTGGTTATTTTCACGAACATCCATCCCTAGCTCTTGATTATCTATATCATATTCCCTTACGTCTCTAGAGAAAATGACTACCACCCTGGCGATCAACCGCAAAAAAGGAGGCAGCGTATTGGTCTTGTTAGATTTGGAGCATTTCCCCCTAACAGCAAAGCTTGGTCCCCTTCCTTGATTTTTGCAAGTGGCAAAAATATCATTTAGTGATTTAAAAGATATATTAGATGATGGAAAATAGCATACAAGTATATACACAGATGTCATAGCTTTCGGATTGATTATATTCCTGCTTCAATGAAACCCAAAACTGTATATGTTAATGTGAAACAAATTAAAGAAGGAAAATTTATGGTGTCAAAAGTATCAGGGATCACTTGTCAGAGGGGGCAAAATTCCCGGTTTTGAAGGCAGATTTTTTTCCGGGGGGGGGGGGTTGGAGGTGGTTCTGAGCAGATTTTCCAGGTTGGAGGAAAAATGGACTGATTGTGCATGATTTTCAAGCTTTTTCCCCGGTCAAATCTCTCTGGGTTGGTAACTTTCCCACCTGCCCCCGCCAACCGCCACCACCCCCCCCCCCCCCCCCGTTACGCTACTGCAATGGATAACCACAAGAAAACGTACTCTTCACGGGTGTTCATCACGAGATGTTGATACGGTTTCCCAGCGGTTAGCTGTAGGGGCGTTATAAAATAACCAACTGTATACAAATTGCGTATCTACATCAGGGTTCTAGGGGAAAACCAAGTGCAATTCATAATAAATTATTTAAAATTAATAACCGTATCATAGAATTATATAACCGTCAGTTCCCGCATAAAACTGCTCATTTTCTTGAAAATGAATAAAACGTCACCTCAATTTATCTTTTCCCCCAATCTCAGTGGAAAGTGACTGCTATTCCATTGTATGGTGTCCCACAGGGATCTGTTAAGGTTTACTGTAGGGGAGGGACGGGGGGTGCACAATGGCCCGCCCCGCCAACCAAATGCGTTTGTGGTAGCGTGGCACTGGTTGGCTTTTGGCGCATCCAAACACCCAGGTTAAGTTTAGGAGGGCAGAACTCCTTGTTATTTGGGACTGGTTCGGAGGCAACAAAAGAAGAGTGTGGTAGACCGTTTTTTTCGGGTAACTCTGTCGCTCAATAACTGATTTATTCAACTTAGTTACATTGGTTATAACAATTAATTATACTGTAGGTCAACTCTTTTCATTTACAGCTAATACTGGACCTCCCACTGCTTGATTACCAATGTCGACGGCTTGTCGACCAGACAAAATCCAATGTCGACAGTTTGTCGACCACCTCAGTGTTAAACCTATGTCGACAGCTTGTCGACAACCTCTATTAAACCTGTGTCGACGACTTGTCGACGGAAAATTTTAATGTCGACAGTTTGTCGATAACCTCTGTCAAACCTGTGTCGACAGCTTGTCGACGGAAAATTTTAATGTCGCAGTTTGTCGATAACCTCTGTCAAACCTGCGTCGACAGCTTGTCGACGGAAAATTTTAATGTCGACAGTTTGTCGACAACAATTTTTAATGTCGACAGACCTGATTTTCACGATATCGACAAGAGTTTTGTGTCGACGGACAAATTTTGATTACAAGCTACTCCCTTGCACATACACTCGTGCTCGACTCGGCACAAATTTTAGCATTCATTCAGTATAACGATACAACTCTCTCCCTTAGGACGTAATGCTGGGTATATCACCTAATTCTCTCCCTTGGGCGCAACTTAGGCACAATCACGCAACTCTTGGGCACAATTTGAATATCACTTAATTCTCTCCCTAGGACGCAAACTTTGAGTATATCACGTAAGTCTCTCCCCTTAGGCGCAAACATACAGTTTTCTTCACGACTTTCACCCTGGATACGTTATTGCCCCTTCGGCGCAATGGCAAGGGTAGGAAAGAAAAAAATGGGAAAAATTGTGTCAGTATAATATATATATATATATATATATATATATATATATATATATATATATATCCCTTACGTACCTAACTCCGTACTAGGAAATTTTCCACGTTGATGGAACCTGACGATTGAGATTTCGAGTAGGGCGCCCCCTACCCTGACTTACTTAGTCGTACTTAGTCGTTTTTTGAACTAGCATTCAGCGAGACCGCTCCTCTTAAGTCCCCCGGCCACTTCCAGGTGAAGACCAAAGAAGCGGTCCGCTCTGGACTTAGTTTTATTTTTTAAAAGTCTCCATGCCGTGGCCGGGCTAGGTGACTTTTCACAGAAAGATCTAGGACGACTTTCCGCTGAACAAGGAAGCGGTCCGCTCTGGACTTAGTTCATTTTTGAAGTCTACATGCCGTGGCCCGGCTAGGCGACTTTACACCGAAAGATCTAGGGCGACTTTCCGCTGAAGAAGGAAGCAGTCCGCTCTGGACTTAGTTCATTTTTGAAGTCTACATGCCGTGGCCGGGCTAGGTGACTTTTCACAGAAATATCTAGGGCGACTTTCCGCTGACCAAGGAAGCGGTCCGCTCTGGACTTAGTTTTTTTCTGAACTCTGGACTTAGTTCATTTTTGAAGTCTGAGATGTAGTATACGTTCTCGTCGCGGCCCCTTTTCTATCCTTAGAGCAACTTCATAGCGATAGCCCAGTACTTAACCTCATATGACTGGTGCGAGTTTGCTGTTAGAAACTGGGCATGATACGCACTCTCTAAAACATTAGATATGAAACCTATAAACCCCAATCCTAAATAGGTTTTGCGGAAACCGGTAGGTAGCCAACAAGGTATTATAAAGCTACCGGGTCATTTCTTGGGGAATGAATTGGCTAAGACTACCGCACTTTTTACCATGGTTTTACCGTAATGTTCGGCCTACAATATGACTCGGTCCCAACCCCTGACCTTTAACCGGTCACCACCTCTGACCTTGACCCGGGCAAGTGACCCTTGACTTAGCCGGGCCAAGTCCGGAGAAGAAAAGAAGCGAAAAATATAACTCCCCACCCTCAGGCATTCCCCTCCCCCAAGGGAAGCGGGGAGTACAAAAAAAAGTATGACAAAAAGAAAGAAAAACAATACTTACCTTGACTGAGACTCGAACCTGGAAATCCGGAATCCTAGCGGTCTTGGGTCCGTCGCCGCATCCACTGGGCCATCTGATACTTACCTGATTGCATTTTTATAATTTTATACCTTGGAATCCAAGCCGGGCCACGGCAGCGAAACTTTCTACCTAGCCGGGCAAAGGTGTGTGTTCCGGTTAACTTTCTAGTGTGCTAGCCCCTGACCTTTACACGGTCGCAACCCCTGACCTTAACCCGGGCAACTGACCCCTTGCAATTGGCGGTATACCTATGTGGCGCCCGCGCGCCTGTTAAGGCGTGTGCTGTTTTACCGTAAGTTTGGGCTATGCACGAATCTGTCCCACCCACTACATTTACCCGTCGCAACCCCTGACCTTTGACCCAGCTAACTGACCCCTCACTTGAACGGTAACTAAGGGGGCGGGGGCCGCACGCCTGTTAAGGCGCGTGCTGTTTTACCGTAATGTTGGGCCTATATTGCATGAATCGGTCCCAACCACTAACCTTTACCCGTCGCAACCCCTGACCTTGACCCGGCTAACTGACCCCTCACTTGACGGTACTAAGGGGCGGCCGCACGCCTGTTAAGGCTGCGTGCTGTTTTACCGTAATGTTGGGCCCATTGCATGAATCGGTCCCAACCACTAATTTTAACCACCCGGTCGCACCCCCTGACCTTGACCCGGCTATACTAAGCCCCTCACTTGACGGTAACTAAGGGGCTGGCCGCACGACTGTTAGGGGCGCGTGCAGTTTTAAAATTACCGTATGTTTCGGCCACAGGTCTATTTATTACCCTTTTGCTAACTTAGAGGGGAATTTGGTTGTTTTTAATTGTTCTGACAATTAATATGGTATTTGGAATTTGTGGGCAAGTGAAATGTGTTCGTTCTTTTGAATTAAGGTTCAAAAACACCTGTTTTAGACACCAGAACATTTTTTAATAAGATTGATTTCGGCTGCAACTTCTGTGGTAAGCAGTGCTCCAGGCTGCCAGTCTTGTATGGTAGCAGTAGTTTGCCTTTGCAACTGTTGTTTAAACCAACGCAGGCACCACGGCGCAGGGGAACCTATATTATCCTGGAGAGGAATAGGGCCCGGCCCATTCAGTTCCTGCCGGGTACAGGATCCAAACACCGGTCGGATGAAGGCCTCCCCTGTGTGGTTTTATTGCCAGGTTCCAACCGGTAGAGTTAGTCTGGACTTGCGTTGTACCGCAGTGAAGCGATTGCGGGTGGACTGGCGAGGTAGCAGTAGCTATCCTGGAGATTAATGTGTAAGACAGGCCGGCCCGGCCGAGGGTTAGGTCAGATCGGCACATCTTGTGTACATTGCCATGGCATGCCATCTGGCAAACATCATGGGGATGACACGCAAGGTTGCTCCATTCTTGGCAGGACAGCCTTGCCGGATGGACTCGGTGCTAGCGCCGGCCTTCTCCGCTAAGTTGATGCGCCGGAGTCTGCCCTATACCCCCTCATATAGCGCAGCAAGCCACGCGGTCGGCTGCCATGGCTGCTGCCGCTACTCTCCCCCTTCCACACGCGGCTTCTCGCTTCTTTCTTTCTCCTCTACTCCTCTTGCTCTCTTCCCTCTCCCATCCTCTCTCGCATATTCCGAAGACTCTTTCATTCAGCCATCTCTTCCTCAGAGTGTCATTTTCCTCCTCTCCCTCCCTTCACCCGAACACTATTAGGCTTACCGCTTTTTTCAGACCTTGGAATATCATTGCGTTCCATTGCTAGACTGATACAGCTCGCTGGCGATCGCTCCTTGAACCCTAAGCATTTTCCCCAGCCACGAATCATCACTGCTAGCAGTTTCCCGCCACGTATCATCACTTGCCACGCGTCATGTGCGTATCACCTGACGTTATCACCTGACAAAAGTATGCGAAAAGAAAAAGAACAAAAATTGACTTACCTTGAATGGGGACTCGAACCTGGAAATCCGGAATCCTAGCGTTGGTGTAGCGTCTGGTCTTTTCCGTCCATCGCCTTATCCACTGCGCCATCTGATACTCACCTGAAAACGAATTGCATTTTTATAATTTTTATACCTTGGAATCAAAGTACCGGTCACTTAAGGGAACCCGGTCTGTCACATCTTACCCCGTCGCAACTCCCACCACTAACCTTTACCCGTCGCAACCCCTGACCTTGACCCGCTTACCTGACCCCACACTTGACTTAACTAAGGGGCTGCCCGGCCCCGCCAGTTTTTTTTCATGCGCGTGCTGTTTTACCGTAATGTTGGGCATTGCATGAATCGGTCCCAACCACGTAACCTTTACCCGTCGCAACCCCTTACCTTGCCCTTCTAACGTTCCCCTCACTTGACGGGAACCAAGGGGCGACCGCACGCCTGTTAAGGCGCTTGCTGTTTTCCGTAATGTTGGGCCTATTGCAATGAATCGGTCCCACCACTAACCTTTACCCGATCGCAACCCCTGGACCTTGACCCGGTTAAGTGAACCCTACTTGACCGTCACTAAGGGGCGACCGCACGGCTGTTAAGGCAGCGTGGTTTTACCGTAATGTGGGCCTATTGCATGAATCCGTCCAAACCACTAACCTTTACCCGTCCGCAACCCCTGACCTTGACCCGGCTAACTGACCCCTCATTGGGCTGTTGGGGGTGGTTAACTAAGAGGCGACCGAACGGCTGTAAGGCGCGTGCTGTTTGTTTTACAGTAAGTTGGGCATATGCCATGAATTCGGTCTCCCAACCTACTTAACCTTTACCGATCGCCCCCTGGACCTTGCCCCGGCTGACCCCTAACTTGACGGTAACTAAGGGTGCCGCACGCTGTTGAGGGCGCGTGCAGTTTTACCGTATAGGTTCGGCCTTTTAAGGTTATGTAATTAACGCTTTTGCTAAATTAGAGGGAATTTGTTTTTAATTTTTTCTGACAATGTAATTGGTATTGGAATTTGTGGGCAGGGAATGTTTCTTTCTTTTGAAATTAAAGTTTCAACATCTGTTTATCACAGACATTTGTGATAAATTATTAATGGTGGTTTCCGGGTAGTATTTCGGCTTGCACTTCTGTTGTAGCATAGCCCCTCCAGGCTGCAAGTCCTGTATGGTAGCAGTAGTTTGTATTTGGAACTGTGGTTAACCAACGCACCACGGCGGAGGGGAACCTATATATCCTGAGAAGTATAGGGCCCAGCCCATTCTGTCACAATTGGATCACTTTTTAAAACTAATTTGGATCACCCTGTAGGTTATTTTACTAAGTTGGATCACCCTGTACTATCCTTGTTCTGAAATTTGGTTCACCCTGTAATATACTTACTATTTGCACCCTGTATAATTTTTGTTGCTAGTAATGTGTGTTGACCAGTGGCAGTGTTCATTGTTAAATTCGCCAGGTGTTAGAAGGATTTGTACAAGGGAGGAATTCAGTTTGTGCAGACGGATAATGCCGTAGAATTAGCGCGATGGGAGAGTAGCATTCAGTACACTAAATTGCTTACCTATTCATATGCGTAATAGCTTTGGGTGTGATCTCTGGGGAAACGGCATGTTTCTCACTTGCAATTTGGTAACCATGTGAGGAGGACGCAGTTCCTAAAACTTTACAAAATCTTTAGAGATGCGTTAGCGGCAAGACCTAGTGATGCATTGTGTATGGGATGGGAAGCAGAGTTCCTTCTACGTATATGGTACCCATTTGGGGAAACCAGCTTTTATTTTTCTTTTGTGTTCTGCGAGACTGTGAGCCAGAGAACTCCGCTGTAGCTCTACTGGTGGTGGAGGCCGCAAAGTTTTGCAATCAATTTACAGGAAGCACAAGTAGTTGAATATTTTTTTCTTAAAATTAAAATTTTAACATAATGTTAATCTGAGTAATGGGTCAACAAAAATGCTGAGAACTGGTTAATTTAAACCGAACAAGGGGCGAAGTTAATTATTTACTGGATTAGTATATTGGGGTAAATTCCAATTCACTTTACAAGTGGTGCATCATAGCTTTGATTGTCATGTGCTTTCAATGTTACGTTTTCTATCAAATGGGATATTTTGGGTTCGGAGAAACTGTTTATAATGAGTGGAATGTTTAAATGTTTGTTGGGTGGTTAAGATTATTAAAGCATAAATTAGCTCTTTGGCACATTTGTATATGGGTTATATTCATATTTCAAGTGGCGTATGGCATTGGGAACTGGTGAGATGCCAAATACAACTTTTTCAGTTATGCAGTGGAAACTTGGAGTGGGAAAGCCGGACTTTGTCAAGCCTTTATTTCTGCAACTACATGTTACTTTCATCAACTTTTATCTACAAGCTTTTATGGTGTCTACTGTAAGATTATTTGATCATGCCAGAAAGGTCCGCTTCCAAATGAATTCTAGCAAGGCAATCAGTACGTCAACTATAAATACTGTTACTACTAATTGAACGAAACTGTAGCAGTTAGTACAATACCAACTATCGGGCGTGTTACCAACAAGTTGGAGTTGTCATAATTTAAATTATTGTTGCTGCATAGGCAATTTGGGTATGAATCAAATCAATTCAAGCTACAACTCGACTAACCCATTAAATGTATTTTAATCATAGTTTAATATGAATTACTAGGTTGCAAACCATCAAACAAATTTGATCAAAGTTAAAATTTCTAAGATTAAATTAATAATTTTCTCACAATTTGACATCATTAAATCTGTGGTGTATTCCAAAACTCATTATTGTCTGAGTATCGGCTGTTTATAACTGGTGGTTACTAGCTCCACTTAGTTGTGACCATTCAGTTTCGCTTCGCCGGTACAGGATCCAAATACCGTTCGGATGAAGGCCTCCCATGTGTGGTTTTATGGCCAGGTTTCCAACGGTAAATTGTTGGCTGGACTTGTGGTGGTAGCCAGTGAAGCGATTGCGGGTGGAACTGGAGAGTAGCAGTAGCTAGCAGAGAGATTGAAGTTACACGTCTTGATGTTATTTGATTTTGTCGACGCCGGGCCGGTCCGGAAGGGTTAGGGAGCAGATCACTTAAAGGAAAAGTGTCCGTTCAAGCCAAATAAAACAGATGGTGCTCTTTTAATTCGGCACAACATCTTGTGCAACATTTAAGAGATCTTAAATGTAAAAGTCATTAGTTCAGTGGTGCTCTAATCGCTCGGCACAACCCTGTATGCGTTCGGCCAATAGTCCATGTTAGAACTAAACAACAAGCGGTCACTGGTGTTTTTCGGCACACACGCTGCGGGCACGTTCAATGTCATTTGTCCGAGTAATTCAACCTTCCCTTAGGCGTCCTCATTCTTCAAATGCTTGGCAACAATGCACGTGTTTTGGACCGCTTGAGGTGGGTCGCTCAATTCAAAGGCGGCAAAACTGAGCAAAGAGGAAGCATGGTATACGAAAAAGCACTCCACCCATAGGAGAGTTCCCCCGCACGTTTTGCACCCGAACTTAGTCCCCTTCGTCGCCCTTCCTGAATCGTCGTTCTTCCGAGTGGCTGGCATCTCCGACAGACAGTGCCGGATGGCCCTCTTCCCTCATACAACCAGCTCATGTGCCCGCCCTAGTTGGTTGAGTCAGGAGCGCGATACCACGCCTTTCCGCCATGTGTTTGTAAGGGCATAGCAGTAAAGTTCACATGATCCAGTGTCCCATACGCATAATGCGTACATTCTGAAGCCCTGGCTGGTAGGCCTTGTCCGGCAATTCGATGTTCGTCAGCCAACCGTATTGCCCCTTGTACGGCACCTTGCCTTCATCGCGAGAGTTTGTTGCGGATTGCAGTTATAATTCTCCTAGCATTTCCGCTAACATTGTCCCAGCGGACTTGACTCTAAATCCAGCGATGCCTTTCGGATGTAATGAACTTATGCTCTTTTTTCTTCCTCCTGGGTTTCTTCCTGCAAATCCATCTCTGTGGGCGTTACTCGGGGCGCACAAAAGATGCTACCAGACAGGAAAAAACGCGTTTTACCCATGGCATTGCAAATCATCGGGTTTCGAAACCTGAGGGGGTGACCATATCCTTGGCGTTCGCAGCAATTAATAACTCCTGCACCAGATGCTCCCAAAACCACGCGCGCTTTCGCGGTCGATGTATCGTTCTCACCCCATGTTCTTTCCTCTCAACCGGGATGTTTGTCCAGTCGGCGATCTCCTGGGAAAGATTAAGAGAGAAAAACCCGCAAAAATCCAGGGGACGCGGGGGGGGTCAGTTGGTCAGCGTCAAAGGTCCGTCCACTCGGCAGTGTACCGAGAACACGTGTCCGTCGGCACGTTCAAATTTGCGTCCATCCGAGAATCGTCCTTATAAGGGTCCAGCAGGTCAAACAGTCCTCGCTTCGGGTCATTTTCTTCCCGGTCTATGAACTCAGGCCCCCTTCTGTCGCGGTGGGCCTGGCGTGCCGCGGGATCATGAGATAAAAATCCTTTGATCCTACAGGCTCATCAATGTCAGGGGCTAAAGTCGTACCCAGCGTGGGTCCCGCGTCAAGCGCAAGCTTCATCAACGGTTGCACCAGTCATCACCGGGCGCGACTATCCTGGGGGGAGGACAACGCGGAGTTGCTCCGATATTGGCAGAATAGCCTTGCCCGATTAGCTTGATGCACCCGGGCCCTTTCCCCGGCTCCTTACCTTCTTTTGGGCTGGGTTTGGCACAGCGGTCGGGGTAAGAGGCGCCGGCTCCGCTGATGAATTTGATGCGCCGGAGTCTGCTGCGCGCTTTGCTGCCGCTAACCCGCCTCAGGTCGGGCAGTATTTTCGTGTGCGGTCGGCTGTCTTTGCTGCCGTTACTCTCCCCGATATCCACCCGCGGCTTCTAGGCTTATTTTAGGTTTTTTCATCTCTCCCTTCTTTCCAACCACCACAGCAAGCTTTCCCGTTTCCTCGTGGAGGACTTCCTTCCGAACTTTCACGAACTTTGGAACTTGATAATCATGTTGTCCCTTGCTAGACTGATCCAGATCTCTGGCGATCGCGCCTTTTAATACCGAGCAGTTTCCCGCCAGGTATCATCAGTGCCCACGCGTCATGTGGTATACCTGACGGTATCACGTGAAGAAAGGTATGCGAAAAAGAACAAAATTGACTTACCTTGAGTGGGACTATCGAACCTGGAAATCCGGAATCCTGCGGTTGGTGTAGCGTCTGGTCGTCGGTCCATCGGGTCCTATCCCGGAGCCATCTATACTTCCTGAAACTGATGCATTTTATAATGTTTACCTTTGGAATCAAAGTACCGGTCACGTGATGGAGCCCGGTCGGTCACATGATGGAAACGGGTCTTTTTCAAAACCGTCCAAAATTTCTTCCACGTGACTACTTTCCGGTAAGATTCCAGATGCGGGCCGGCCTTTCAAATAAATCCAATTTTTAAGATTTTTGACAAAATATCTACATTTGAAAAATGGAAAAGTCCCTTTGAAAAAATACTAAGTCCAGAGCGGACCTCTGCCTCGGTCTTTAGCAGGAAATTGCCCCTAAATCATAGCGGCGCTTCCTTGATCTTTGCCGGAAAATCGCGGCTTACATCGTGTACTGGTCCGCTCCCGGACCTTTGAAAAAAAAAAAAAAAATGCCCAAGTCCAAGCGGGAACCACTGCCTTGGGTTATGAGGAAATTGTCTCTAGATCCAACAGTCCCCTAGTTAAGGGTGAAAAAAAATAAGTCCAGCGCGGTCGGCGTCCTTGATCTGTTAATTAAACCGTAAAGTCGCGGCTAAATGCGTGTCACTGGTCCGCTCCGGACGTGTCAATTTTTCAAATCCCAAGATGGCATTGGGCACGACCATGTAGAGTATACGGTCTGGTCCCGACCAGCCGAAGCCCCTGCAGGCCGGCTTTTTTTGGACCTCTGCGCAGTCTCCATTTTTGTTACACACTCAAGGTCACTCTAACCGAAAAAGCGTCCCTAGAATTTCGCATACGGCACCCGTACATGTTTTTTCCTAGCTTCTCTCAGCGGAGAGCCGCTCGCGGTAAAATCCACTACTAAGGTGGGAAACGCCCCGTCTGCCGGCTACAAAAATTTGGCCGCAAAACACTTCTAAGCCGCTCGACCCAAAACCCGCCCGGGGCCCAGGTCCGGCAAAACCCGGACATTACTCCCCTATATATACGTCTGGTCCCCGGCAGTTGGTCGCCCAATTGGCACCGTTCGGTTCCGGGAAACCTATGTAGGATAAGGTGTTAAAGGGTTCATATCTAAGGTTTTAGAGAGTGCGTATCATGCCCCGTTTCTGACAGCAAACTCGCACCATTCATTGAGGTTTAATACTGGTGCTATCGCTATGAAGTTGCCCTAAGGATAGAAAAGGGGACGCGACGTAGAACGTATACTATCGGAGGGTAGTACATCTCAGACATTTCAAATGAACTAAGTCCATAGTTCAAGAAAAAAACTAAGTCCGAGCGGTCGGCTTCCTTGTTCAGCGAAAAGTTGCCCTAGATCTTTCTGTGAAAAGTCACTAGCCCGGCCAGCGGCATGTAACTTCAAAATGACTAAGTCCCCAGAGCGGGACCGCTCCTTGTTCAGCGAAATCGCCTAGAAAGTGGTATAAATTTGCAATAATTTTACACGGTAATGGAGTGGATTAAGTAATTGTTCTATTGTATAGAAGTTATTTACCAATTGGCATTTTACTGAGCTACCTGAAATCCACACCGGAAACAATAGATGACGTACGAATTCCCCATCAGATCCCGAGGTGGAAGTGGTATACACGAATTGGCCAAATGAATGTTAACAAGATGGGGGGCCCACCAGAAAATATACCGAAAACATATGCGTGCTCGGAATACGACAACAAGGACAAATCAAGCCCGGAATAGCTAAGAATTTATCAGGCTGGCACAGATTAGTATTTGAAAAAATGCAATTAATGCTCCCTAAAATCCACATATAGATAAAGGCCTATAACTATACAAGTTATGACCTAACACGAATAGATTGGCCTCAACATAAGCATGAAGTAATAAGTAAAAATACCCATAGTGAGAGGTGGGAGGGTAAAATAACCTGACCGCATGAACGGTGAAAAAAACCAAGTGCTGAAAAAACCGCGAAACAATGGCAGGCACAAAAATCCACAAGGAAACCTACATCAAGGGCATAGTGCGCAGTGATTGGCCAACCAACAACCCACAATGGGCAACACTGTGTCCGAGATAACTTGATTTATTGTTAACGCAAAGCTGGTACCCAAAATCGATGTAAAATAGAAATTAGAAATGCCTCGTATATAAAGAACACATGCATTTTCATAATAAAATTAATCACCTTGTTTGTTTTTATGTTTGGTATGTGTTTGGTTGTTTTTATTTGAACCTTTTTTTAATTGGTTTTTTTCCTGTTTTTAAAAAAAATTTCTGATTTTTTTTCTAATAGGACTATATTATTTGATTTGTACTTTTTAATCTATATAAACAATTTCTTTAAATTAATTCAAAAAATAAAAAATTTGTTTTTGTGGTTTTTTTTTCCCTGTTTAATTTTTTATTTTTAAGTGTTAAGTGTTTTGGGTAAGGGGGGGGGGCGTGTGTGTGGTGTGTGTGCCATTTGTTATTACGTCTTGTAGACGTCAAAGGTCAGAAATACCTTTTAAACACAAATGAGCCTTGTGCACAAGTGATCTGAATTTTATATAATAACACAGATTTAATGATTTGCAATTAGTTTGGTTCAAGAATTTGGTATGTCCAAAACAAAATTACATATATAGTAAAATTATACACACAATTTATAAGATTGATACTTCCAATATGAGTCCAGTAATGTCCAAATGAAGCGTTGCAGTTCAACGATGATATGTCCTCACAGCGAAGACTTCAAAATGACAGCATGCTAAGTCACACTTACAAATCAGGGAATCTGAAGATAACTTTTGTCCAGCAGTTCAAGACGACAAGATTAAATGAGTCCCTCGACGACACTAATATTCCACAGTATATCAGTCCAAGATAATCGCCACGATTTCTATCTTTCCACAATTTGGAATCCTATTTTGGATTATTCAAAGACGACAGTAGAATAATTATAGCACACTGCTCACGTGGAATTGAAAATATAATAAATCCTGGCATTTTGTACAGGTCTGCAATTATTGCAGATCAAAACTAGCTATAGAGCTCTATAGCTTCTAGCTACTTGCTACTCTGGCTGCTGGCGAATCTTCTGGCCAAGTTCTCCTTAATATATACACAATTTCCTAATACCTAAAATAGGTATTACAACATTATTATGCATAAACATAACCTAGCACTGTCAAATTAGATTTCACATAAATTACATCATCTGCATTGCATCACCTCACATTTATAACTTCATGGGGAATCCCCATATTATGCAATCTGTGTTTTGATCTCAAAGCATAAACAAGTTGACTCAGTTCCTAATTTACACCTTGGGGAATTCCCATTTCCCCTATTGTGCAATCTATCTAGTTGTAAATAACAGGTGTGAGCTCAATATAGCACTTGGGAATCCCTGCTCTCGTTTTTATGATAAACAAAGTACTTTTCCCGTGCAAAATCTTTTCTCAAATAAAATTGAGAAAATCAAATTGATTTTAATCACGAAATTTGAGGGTAATATAACACAGTTATTATATTTTCATTTGTATTTTTTTTTTCTGGAATGTTTTTCTAGACCGAGAATGCTGCCAACGCAGTTGTCACCTGATATGTTTTTCTTGCGTTGATTAACTAAAAGTTTCCATTCATTTTTATTTATTTATTTATTATTTTAAATTGATTTTTTTTAAATCTCAATATTTTGGGGAATGTTTTGGAATATGATTTTTTCTTAATTTTTTATTTGATTGTTTCATTTGATTTGTGTGTGTGTGTGTGTGAGTTTCCTTTTTTGAATTTTGTAATAATTTATTATTTTTTAATTTATTTTTATTTATTTATTTATTAATTGTAATTGTTTAATGTTTATTTTTCCTCGAATTCTTGTCTGACTGCTTGCTCTCGCGGTACTGTAACCAAGATATATAACATGTATCATGGCCCATCCCTAAGGTCAGACAGGGTACACTCCATGTATAATGTATTGACAGGAGCACGCTAATGTCAACCCAAATCTTGCTCAAATTTCCTTTCCAATACCCGATTTGTCATAGGTCACCGCATTCTTTTGTGAAGTTAATAAATAGGAAATGTTTTATAGGTATGACTTTTTGCAGCAAGCGGTTTTCGCACAGTTACATCAGAAAATGACCGTTCCATGCAACTTAGAAAGTATATCACTACTTTATTGGCTATTTATAACAGTGTAAATTTTTGCCAAATTCCGTACACGTTGGCACATAGAGATGTCAAAGAAAATCCTTCCCTCCCATCTCCCCTGATAAATACTACCAATTGTTCGGGGTATGCTATCGTAAAACTTCATTGTATACACAAATCTTGGCCTGGATCTGCCTGCCTTCTTCGGATCGACCCAAGCTATATGGCACATATCTCTTCGCGCCAATTTTGTTTCACAACGAATTCTAATGATCGTGAAAGAGCCTAAATATTTTTAGATGTGAAATTCAGTGATATTACGATCGGTAAATCATTTCATTTTATTCTCAAACAGAAAGTTTGGAAGCATTCTAGTCGTTAGTACCTTTATCAAGTTGCAGGAGTTGTGAAATTGCGAAAAAAATTGTGTGTCAGAAAAAAGTGTGTTATGTTTGTCAGAAAAAGTGGGTCACCTTATGGAAACACCCATTCCCGACCTTGCCATCCATGTGATAGCGTAACATCCCTACTTTATCATTTGTAAAAATTGTGTCGCCACTACTTAAAATTGTTCTAAAAATAGAGATAATTTGCATGGGGTTAAACAGCTGTGTGGTATAACGATATCATTCAACAGTAGAGTCCTTGTTATAGGCCAGGTTGAATCCACTCTGAGGTTGCTGAAATAGTTAGCAAAAATGTATAATTTGCCTGGCTCATAAAACGTGCTATTGCTAACAATATTAGCCTTTGAACGTTACATGCCGCGATAACGTGAACACCTGCGCTAATATACGAGATATTAACATTTTTATGGTTTTGCAGCCATTAACTTAAGTCGAAGGTTAATTTAAACAGTTTCGATGAGTCCAAATTTCTGGGGTTTTTTTAGAAAAGCAATTATGCCAACAAGTCATCGTTTAGATTCTGGATGGGCGTGGGTGATATTATTCGCTACATCAAACATATATTTCATGTGGTATGGCTTGACCAAAGCACTCTCTGTTCTTCTCCCCACGCTTAAAGATCAGTTCCAGACACACACTTGGGTAATTGGTTCTATGGTAACATTAGTATATGTTATACGGGACTTTTCCGGTGAGTACCTTAATATCATTTTTTTCCATTCTGCAATATATTCGGAGCAAATTTTCTGCAATGATATGTCTATAAAATATGTCTATAAAATGTCCAGACATACTTGACACATGGCCCTTTTTTTCAAAATGGCCGCCGCAATCCTCATATTAATCATTATAGAATGACAATAACTCTGAAAAATCAATGCATTAGGGAGTGATAAATGCATCTATCGGATTGCCAAGCAGGAGCCTCATAATGACTAGGTGAAATGCCCCAATACTCTGAAATATTTGACTAGGACGTGTAAGGATCTGTCGCCCTAAATCACGCCTGTCTGATTGAATAATGGGTTTCATGGGTTTTAATGGTATGAGTCAAATTAAGTCCAAAATGCTTAAGCCATGAGCAAATACATTCAAATTTGTCCACCGTATAGCGCTAAATCTAAAATTATTTGACCTTGAGGATGAATGAGTTGTCTTTCGGAATTAATATGTTAACAAATACAAACAAATATTACCTTTGCTTTGCAAATTATTCCATACACTTGCCAATAAGTATGACTCCTTCTGTAGGCTTTTTTGTTTTTTACAATTGATTATGGTGGTATTTGAAATAGGTTATAGGGGGGTTCGGGGTTAAACGTCACCGGCGGTGGAACTTCGATGCCCATTTAGACAATATTCCAAAAAATGAGGTGGCATAGGTTGTATATCATATCGTAAACACATGATCTCTAGGTTTTCGGAAATGTATGTCATTTAACTCTGGTTGTCATGGTATCTGAGAAAAGCCTGGGATTGGCTAAACACTGGAACAAACAGAGAACGGCTTATATTTTTTGAAAAGAGCGCCCCCAATTTTCAAATAAGTGTGAGGATTTTTGCCGTTGTGTTGGTAATTGTTCTAGTAAACTTTACCTGCGACCGACCAATGCTCAAAAATGCGTATTTGTCATTAAAAGAAACGATTGTATATTAGAACAAAAAATTTTTTTGTGTTTCGAACTCCGAATTGTAATTTAACGGCCACCGTCTCGTAGCCCGTTAGCTGGAAAACGCCAATTTTATTGTCCGTTTCATGATGAAAATTGAAATAGTTGGCACTCACAAAAAATCACCTCAACTTAACTTGCCCATGAAACCACTTGTGGAAAAGCGTAGAGACGTAATGGCGCCAATTTCCAGGCTATTTCATATTGGAAGACGTTTTCCAACAGCCTTTGAATTATTATCGGAGATCTCGATATTAATTATTCCGGAAGTACAAAATGCCCTTCTTTTGGGACATACATACAGTTATGCATTACATACATAGGATTTTTGATTTTTTTTTATACGCGCCATCATTTCAAAAAGATCACGACGCCTACATCAACTACAGCAAAAAAGTAAAGTACGTTAACCCAGGCAGAGGAAAACAAACAAAAAACAACAAATCACTTTGGGAAAAAGATGAGTTTTTAAGCCTTTTTGAAAGTGACAACGAATTGGCTTTGCGAATTGAGATGGGTAAATTATTCCAGAGTTTGGGGCTGTAAGAGAATTTTGAGCTCTACTATTCACAGGTATAGCTTACTAGCTAATTAACCAATGCAACTGTGGAAAAATCTCAAAATTGGGAGGAATTGGGGCGCCCTTAAAGAAAATGTGCTGTTATTGCTTTAACCCTAAAAGAGCCGGACTTTTTGGACCCATCCCACCGCCGGGGGCCCTAGTATCTCGGAAAACGATTGATGTGGGGCATCAATGGATAGCTATGACCCTCCGAGTCCATTGACACCAAAAAAAAGTACAAACATGCCTTGTATGACTTCACCGTGACGTCGAAAAATCTAAAAAAAATCGCAAAATTCAGGGTTTTTCGTCATTTTTTAAGCAAAAGTTGGATTTTTTTGCCATGACGTGTGTCAAAAGTATGCGACCACATGATCTTACTACAAATAAATCGAAATAAATAAGATTAAAACATAGTGTAACTGTATCCTTAGCACAAACAACTGGATTTCTACTGTTCCGTGTAATTTCAATGGGAAATTTTATTTTATTTTTTTTTTCTTTCAGTATTTATTGGATTTTCAAAAATCACAAGCAGCAATAACAAACAACACTAAACAATTACAAAACAGGATCAGCCAAAAAGTACGGTAGAAATAAATACAGGTAGATTAGTACATATGGATTATTTATACACAGATGAAAAGCACCAATTTTGGGAGAAGATATTGCAGTACGTTACAGGCTTAAAGGGAAAAAGAATCCCCCCCCTTTCATAGCAAAAAGAGTATTCGGTCTCCCTTAACTTAATAAAAGCTTACACGCTGCAAAAAAGGCGGGATTCGTACATTGACACTTGCAAAATAAATAAAATATTTGGACACACAAAACTACATAGGTGAGAAATTATCCTTAAAACCCCCAAACATCTTATCAAAGTTTGAAAATAGAGCAATCAATGGTCATGTTTATCCTGAATGATGCTGACAAGATCATTCCCAAATACCTTTTACATAATCACATTTCAAAAAATATGAGTATTGTTTCCGGAAAATTTTTCAAAGCACAATTTAGGTTGAATCTTCTACGATTAATTAAAACAAATCATTAAACACAATTTGAATGGAAACCTTTAAAAAAAAAGCGGGTTAGGTTTTGTATTCAATTGAGCATTTTTAAAAGTGCCGTAAATGAATTTCTTTCCAGTCATGTCCTCATCAGGGTATCATCACGCAACAACATTCAAATTAAAAAACAGTTTCCCAAAATTCATAGACTCTCAGGAATACACGTCTTGTAAAAATAGAATATGCGAAGGTGGTGATGTCATCAAACGCCGGACGTGGATCACTTAGTGTGCGACAACAATATTCACTTTCATATATCCGAGAGTAGGTTTTGAGGTTAAAATACCATATACTCGCCGGTGGTATCTACAACAGGATTCCACTAGCTACATAGGATTGGATTCATATTGACAAACAGACGTGAATTTGATGAAATAAAATTAAAATATTGTTCCTTAGGGTACTGTTACATAGCCATCGTGCAGCCACAAATGATGATCAATATTTAAACACCGCTATAATAGTGTGTATTGGGTTACAACTCAACCATGCAAACGGGAATTGACAACGCTAACAACAGCCGGTTAATGACAGAGCGCAGTGAAGACGACGAGAACATAGTAGTGAAATTAAAAGACTACAAGACCCGGACTTATGGATTCAAATTAAATTCCTCGTAATGGTGAAAGTAAAAAAGATAGAAATGCAAAGCTAGTATGTGATAGTTAGTGGCACAAAAATGAACAAGGGAAGCCATACTCCAAAAGACATTCTCGGAACGCAGTATATTTCGCGTGATTCTGTGCTCTGCTGATGAGTATTCGGTTGTAAACAATGGCACCAAGATAGCACAAAAAGAGTGGCAGTTGGGAAAATGATTATAGTGACAATTAAAGAACAAGACCATACTTGTACAGGACTACCAGTGAAATAACAGCATGCGTAAGAGAAGGGGGATTAGAATGAGTATCCACGATCTCCCACAATCGCGCTAATGAATTTATGAACAATGGGTGTGGACACGTTTGCAAAAAGAGAAACACAAGTAGCTCGTAATAAAGAAGAAGAACGAAAGAGACAGACGAAGACAGTGAAAATATCACGACGATTGGCCATCTTTACAGGGCATAGATACTGCTTGTATCTGAGATATACACCACAAGCCTAGATATTCGGAAATAATATTAATACCGGAGGATCCGAGAACTGAAGAGAAGCTTGATCAAAGCCAGTCAAGTTTCGGTTGTTTTTTTTTTCCCCTATACTACAAAGGACAAGCGCCTCCAAATTGTCCCATCTGCTACTCAGATCACCATGCAAGGGACTGCCCAGACAAACCACACATAAATGTTGTTCATTTGTGCAATGGAAATTGGAATTCAAAACAAAATTGTCCGACAGCAGAAATCGGCCCAACATGCTTCCGATGTAACAAACGGGGTCATACTAGGAACTCCTGTAACCAAGCAGAGAGATCTCCAGTCCAATATTAAAGCGCCAGGATATGCAATCTGAGGATCAAACGAGGCATCAGCAAGTTCACAATCGCGGCGGACCTACTAAAGCTTCAAACCAAAGAAAGACAGAAACTCAACCGGATAGTGAAAGACCCTTGAACATCTTAAGGCTTGCTAGATAGTGTGTTCAGTCTTCTACAGGTCCGTCATCGCCGGAGATACTTAGAAAGTGAAGTTTGCTGCTCTCAGCAACTTCAGCGCAAACTCCTCAAAAGACACAACATGTGAAAGCAAGACAAAGAAGAGGGTCGGAAGCAGGAAAAGCTTGCAAAACGGTAACAAAAAAAACGGACATAAGATCACACTTGCTCGGTGCAACAGCAGGATGTGTAAGAAAGAAGCCACCCAAAGCAAAAACATGAAGAAGTCAAAGAAAGGAAAGAAGAAAAGGAAAAACTAAACTTCACTGGCGTGAAGCAGACAAGCAAAAAGAATCGCAGGGAGTTGGTTGAAATGACAGAGTACGAATCAAGCAATACATGTGAGTAAACATCTAAATGAGTTGATACGGAGGGTCCCATGTGTGCCTCCTGACAGTGGATTATCAAAAACATATGATATAACGACTATGAAACTTATATCAGAAAATCTCTTGTGTATAATCATGTAATTAGATATTTAAAATTATGAATGGAAATAATTATGTGCCCCAAAGGTTAGATTGATTTTTGAGCACTACATACGTATTTGCATCATAATATATTTTGTAAAAAATGTATCGACCTACAATTGTAATGTAAAATGGTATTTGATTAGTTTAATGTGTTTGGTTGACGGGATAAGAAATAAGAAAAAGCGTACAAAACTGTTTTTGATTGGTTAAAACGAAAAAAATGTGATGTCGCAATACTACAGGAGGCCTATTGTAATGAAAAGGATATGTTGAATGGTCAAAAGAATGGGGAGTTTTAATATTTGGAACTCACGGTACAAATAGAAGTATGGGGGTGCTACACTTATTACCAGGAAAAAGCGCCATAAGGCAGAAAGCAGAAAAAACATTTAAAGATAAAGATGGGCGATTTGGCTTGAGTGAACGCAGAAATCAATGATGATGAAACAATTATTATATGGAATTATTTATGCTCCAAACGCTATCCAGGAACGAAACGAATCTCGATTTTTAAACAAAGCATTTTGGATACGGACTTAAGGATAAATAGTTAGGTGGGATGTATAATACGGTTATTGATCCAAAGATTGATAAAATAGGGGTAGAGGCAACATTGCCTATTTTAACTTGAATGTGGCAACAAAATTAAAGAAAAAATCCGCGATTGTTGTTCTTGATCGTTTGGATATATGGCGGAAGAAAAATGGAATAAAAAACGTTTTACATGGAGTAAAAAAAGCATCAAATGTAAAATCGACATTAGATTATTGGGTTATACTTGTCCCTGAAAAACAATGTGGAAAAATAGACATAATCCCAGCTTTTGGTTCTGACCATATGGCAATAGAAATGCATTTTCAAATACGAAAAAATGAAAAGGTTTTGGATACTGGAAATTAAAAACATAGTTATTAGAAGACCCTATGTATAATGATGGTATTAGACAACATTAATCATAGTGTCATATCTGAATATAAAGATCAACTTAGTGATAGAACTTCGGGGATTTTGCAAAAATAAAATAAGAAAATTCTCCATGGATTTTGCAAGGGGTCAGTAAAAAGAAAAGCAAAACACAATGCGTTATTTTGGAAGACAAATTGAAAAAGGTATATGAAAACATTATAGCCGAACCTGATAATCACACGTATACCAGGGGGAATTAGAACAGATAAAAATAACGTATGAATTGCTATTACATATCATATAAAAGGTCTAATTCTTAGAAGTAAGACACAATGGTCCGAAGAAGGAGAGAAATGTACGTCATATTTTATGAATTTGGAGAGAGAAAAGAAATATAAGAAACAAAAAGACAATAAAATCTCATAGAAAATGATGGAACAATGTGACATTGAGGAGGCATAATCAAAATGCAAGTGGAATTTATCAAAGATTTATATAAGACAAAATGTTGTACTCCAAAGATACTGTTTGATAAATGTGTAGAGAATGTTAATATACAAAATGTATCTGAAGAACAAAAAGAATCATGTGAGGAATTGCTAAGCAACAAAGAATTGGCAGATTGCACTTAAACAGTAGCAAATAATAAGAGTCCAGGGTGTCACCCTCCCTTTGGGGGAACGGGCGGAACAGCAGAATTTTTTAAACGGTTCCCCCCGACCACCCACTGGGTTGGTTTTGTTATTTTAGTCGGTGGTCAACTGGTGGTAAAATTCTTTCATTGAAGCATGTGAAATGGTGGAGCTTTATCATCCCACCGACGTGGAGTTATTAGCTCTAATCCACAAAGGTAAAGAACTTCCAAGAAATAAGCTAGATAGCTGGAGAGACCAATAACTCTCTTAAATATAGACTACAAAATAGCAGCAAAAGCATTAGCATCCAGAATAAATAACGTTTTACCCTTAGTCATTGATACGATCAAAATGGTTTCCGTCCTAATAGAGGAGATAGTTAAAGTATACGTTTAATAGAGGACATTTTGAAGATTCACATGATAAAAATATATTGAGGGAGCAATGATATGCATGATTTCGAAGCTTTTGATACAATCAAAAGAGAATTTATTTTGGATTCTTGATGAAACAATTTAATTTGGTGACGGTAATTAATTAAAATGGAATAAGAAATTTTCTTAGAAATACAGTGAGTGTCTATTGCACAATGGGCATATGTCAGCTTCTGGTCCACAAGATGACGGTTTAAGACAAGGTTTGAATTTATCACCTTTATTTATTTATGGTAGAGCGGCGGAAATTATGGCAAGTAAAATAAGACAATCGGTTAATATACATGGTATATACAACTACCAATGAGCGATTATGAACAGAAGGAAGTAAAAATGACTCAATTGTAGCAGACGACACAACTATTTGTGTGAGGGATGATCAATCGATAAAAAAATGTAATAAGAATATTTGAAATATTTTTCAGGAGGATCAGGGTATATCTAATAAAGCAAAAAGTGATGCTGGTGGATAGGGGCCTGTAAGAACTTAGAGAAAAGAGGTGAAGGTATAAAATTGGAAATTTCAACCCAATAACAATGTAAAAAATTTTAGGAGTTGTAGTTAATTAATCCTTTGCATTGACATAGAAAAAATCTGTAATGGGGACGGAACAAAGATTGAATGATTAGAAAAGGATCGATCAGAGCAGGACCGCAATGAGGAAAGTCTTACAATGGTTGGAAGAATATATTAAAAGCTTTTAGCGTCAAAATTGTCATATATTGGATCTATAATGACCTGCCGTTGCGATTTCATAAGCGTATAGTAAATTTATTTATTCAAATTGTGTGGGGAAGTTCTGAAAAAGTAAAAAAGGACAACATTGACCTATAACGATTACAATTCTGGTGGTTTGCGTCTAAAATGCTTTTAAAGTTCTTTTTTGGGACTCATGCAACTGATTGTGAGAAAAAAGCTTTCATCCCCAGAAATGAGTGCAGGAAAAATTCCCCGATTTTTTTTACAGAAGGAATTAGAATAAATATATTTAAATGTAACTGTATTTTAAGAATATTAAATGAATCTGTAAAGTCACTGATAGATAAAAGACCACATTTCTACCGTAATGTGATGAAAGTTTGGTTTTACACCCAAAATACCCAATAACCCCAAATGTAAAAAACTGGGGGGAGCAGATAATTTGGAAGAATGAATGCATGTAGTAGAGGCCAAAACTTTACTTTAAGGAGTATGGGCAAAACTAGGCATTTTTTATCTTTCAGATTTATTCAATGGAAAATGGAAATTTTGTTTCCTTTGGTGAAATAAAACAATGATTTAAGCATTCAAGCGAATGCTTGTTTGAAATACATAGTCTTAAACCAAACAATTCTTATTATGTTGGAAAAATAACAAAGCTGAAACTTCTTACTGATGAATAGTGTTTACATGGAAAATGATTCTATTACACTGTGAAATCGTGTTGTGTACATCAAAAAAATTTGCGGTATGCAATGATTTCCAAAATAAAATCAAAAACCAATTTGGAATTCAGTTTGGGAGAATAAATTCAGACCCATCAGTTTTGTGGTAACAAATTTGACCGAAAATCCAAAACAAAAAGCACCGCGTCTATGCACCACTGATTGAAAAATATTAGTAAAATCTTACCCACAAAAATATTTATCCACAAAATGGTAAAGAAGACCAACAGTATTTGTGAAACGCGTAATGACATAGAAGACATCGAAACAGTTTTTTATCATTGTAAGAAAATTATTAAAAGGGTTGGTCAGAAGTTACAAAATATTATCTCAAAAAATTGCAAGTTAGAAACACCATAAATGTTACAGTCATAGATGTATGTTGGTACCGCCACAAAAGAACAACGGACTAGAAAATATTATAATAAAAAATCAGGTTGTTAAATAAACCATTAGCAAATACCGATATGGAAAAAAGCCCGATGCTAAGTTTATTTCATTTCGAATTACATTGTACGAATTGCAAAATTAATGAAAGTATGTACGTCATATTGTATAAAGGGAATCTCGAAGGTAAATATTACAGAAATATTTAACTATAAGGTTGAATACTGTTATGAAAGAAAATGTATTTGTTCGGTGTATTAAGGAATGAGAAAAAATATTTGTATAGGAATATTTAATATGAAAGGAAAATGTATTTTCTATGGTATAAGAATGAGAAACAATATTTGTATAGAATATGTAATTAAAGTGCAAAATAAAATACAAAAATAAAAAAAATTTAAAAAACAGTTTGCCAAAACTCAATACGACTCTCAGGAACACAAGTCTTGTCAAAAATAGAATAGTAATCTGGGATCTAGGAACCTTAACAAGATGAGAAGTGAGATCTCAAAACTATCAACGACTGTCTTGCATTTGACCCCCCACAACCCCGAAGCCACGAGCTGGGGATACATTATGAGAAAAATTAAATTTCCTCCTGTCTTCATATGAAATACCAAATCAAAAATCAGTTCTTCAAAAACTTTACTCTCAGGAGGGGGGGTTTAAAAGTCATGAATGTTACACAAGGCCATTATCACACCAGTTCTCACAATATAATTATTCTATTTGGTTTGGACTGATATTCGATTTGTACCATAAACACTGATGTACCAAAGTCAGAAAATTTTACCATGAATTTGGCTGGCACGGCTCTGTCACATCTCGCAATCATAGAAAGGTTTCTTGTGCACCAACATTCAAAGTCTTCAAGCTTTAACTGGACTTTAAAGTCTAATAAAAAAATACAACAGAAGAGATTAGTACTCTTTAAACGACAAAGTTACGCCAAAGATTTAAACTGGTTTCCTTTCCAATGAGACCCTGCGCGGAAAAGGGAAATGTTTTTACCCCTTTTTTTGGACACCCTCCAAATTGCTCAGATTTAAAAAGAAATTGTGCACCCAGAACAATCAGCGAATTTCTTTAAAATAGGAAACGTATAAAGGACTCATCAGACCCATCTAAAAGCAAGTTGAGTCATCGGCAAGAAGGGAGGAAATTTTTAACCTTTATCACCAGGGGAATTTGCCTTTGATATTAACATTTTGACGGCCAGCAAGAGCCATCGTTTCAATAACAATAAAAATAAATATGGAGAGATTGGGCAACCCTGAAATGCCTTTACCCCATATCGATTAGACTCAGTCAAAAAAGTCATTTTACAATGTACTTCAATTTTACCCAAAATTTAAAAAAGGCCAATTGGGCGGCAAATGTGTTAAAATTGATCCCCAAAATTCTAAAAAAAATTTTTATTTCAAAACTTGTAACAAAACATTATGACGGACCGATCAAAAGCTTTTCAATATCAAGGAAGTAAAATGGCCCCAGGTATTTCATTTGCATCAGTAAATCACTAACATCTAAAATTAAGCGAAAACATTTATTGGCCAATATTCCTGCCCTTAAGGAAGCCAGATTGATCGGGATTGATGAGAGCTGAAGACAATTGTTCAGCACGATTGGCTAATACCTTAGCAAAACTGTAGTCAAAAACCGTCACAATAAAGAAATTGGTCTATAATTCTTAATATAACATACAATCTATAGCTTTCTTAGGTAAATAAAGTTATAACACCATTCTTTGAGACATTGACATAAGACCATTTTCAATAGAGGAATGTATACGATTGAATAACATGTCGGCGATGGTCTGGCCAAAACACAATGATAAAAATCAGTTGGAAGCCCCTCATACCCAGGTGTTTTATTCTGCTTCATTGAAGTGAGGAATCATATACTTCTTTCTTTGTAATTGGATGGTCAAAAGTTTCCTTGTACTTGGCACTTAACACTTAGAAATTCTTCACTGATATCAAAAGAATTCTACCCACGCCATTATTAAACAGAGTATAAATTGCTATAAATATGGTAAATTTAACTTTCAAAATACGGGATTGGTTAGAATACATCGCCCATTCTCATTCCTAATTTTATAAATACATTCTTTCACAAGACCTTTTTTCGAAATTACAAAAAAATATTTAGAAACTTTTTTCACCTTCCTCCCAATCCATCT
The DNA here is from genome assembly GCA_023653785.1 of Ophioderma brevispina. Lineage (NCBI taxonomy): Eukaryota > Metazoa > Echinodermata > Ophiuroidea > Amphilepidida > Ophiodermatidae > Ophioderma > Ophioderma brevispina. The sequence continues at coordinate 76,764 of JAMKCH010039815.1, forward strand.
AGTTTCTGGGCGAACCATCAAAACCGTTTGTCTCAAAATCCAAGATTTTATTTAATTGCTCCCCAACGATTATACTTGAGAAATTAAAAGAGGTGGACTCAGAGATTTCTCCAATATATATTGGTGTAGTAAATAGTCATCTGGAACTAAAGCTACAAACCTAACAATGCTCCTTTAATTACAAAAGGTGGAGATGAATGGATTTTCGTTTTCATGCCAGTACACATTTATGTACAGTATAATAGTGCCATAGGATACTGTGCATAACAAAAATTCCAGATCCGGAAATTTTAAACCAAGTTGTGATTTTCTATATGAAGGGACTTCGATTTGAGCTTAGTATTCACAACAGGATTATTATATGGAGACAAGCATGAATGTATATGCCAAAAAACACCAATTTGTTTTGAAAAATTGAGGGCGCTTACCTCGGGAATCTCTGAGTCAGCCTGTAAAACATTCATTGGATGGATCAGCGCTTATTCTTACTTTACCTTTTCATATCATCCATTAATTTGCTTTAGCACCCCTTTCTTTCCTTTTTCCGAACACTGTATTCAATACAAAACACCAGTTACAGTTAACATTTCAAAGCTCCCAAAACACATTAGGGTTACAATCAGGAATTCCTATGAATTATCTTTAAATTGTCTTGAATCTCTTTTGACCAAGTTAATAAAAGTTTCGCATCATAATGTGAATAGTTACAATAAGCAGCTGTACAGAAACACGACCCTTAGGGGTCAGAACTGAATCCTGGGGAAAATTTTTGAACTAAGAATATTTTTATCAAGATCTTCAGATAATAAGAATGACGTCGAAATAGCTTTTCTCGCACGCAGTGCGCGCTTACGCAACGCCGCATCATAACCGTAGTCCGATTTGTTCAAAGAAAGTAATATAGAAAGTCATATAGTTTCGGCGTGACTGAAAATAACAAATAGGTGAGATACGGACAAAAAATTCGGGGGAGGGAGGATTCCACAACTGCTCTTTTTAATGAAATCCATCTGTTGTCAAAATTATATTTATTTAATATATTTTAGCTTAAAATAATCTACCAAATGTCTATATTCTAATTATTTTCAAAGCTCAGGGCAAAATTCAGTTTCTATCACGGGGACGGACTTTTCGCTCCCCCCTCCCCCACCCAAACCAACAAGGCCGTCTGCTCCATTGGGTTCTCAATTTTGGTTTGGTAGGGCCGTGCCTCCGAGAGTTTTGAAGTAGGACCCATATCCTATCCAATTTGCCTAAAAGGGCACCCATAGCTATAGAATAGGATGCAAAAATTTTGGACCAAATTTCACACAAATTGGCCAAATTTCCTCAAAATTTGGAAAATTTTGGATCAGATTAAAGAAATTGAACTTAAAACACGACCCAGTGCTATAACAAAAATTTAGCCATGGGAAGAAGGGGTCCTTAAAGATTCCATGGCGATCGCTAATAGCCTCGTCCCCAGAAGCCCCAGATTTTACTGGAAATGGTCACAGAAATGGTATCAGTTAGAACGAGCCAAAGGATGTGTGGTTTGGAAGTTTTGAGGCGAAAATGTGCCCCATTTTGGTCGACACAATATAATTACAACAGTACTCTAGGGGCTTACGAAATCACGTTCCTATCTCTCGCTCTGGCGCGAAAAAAACTTTACAGATGGGGTTTTGGAGTGAAGGCCAATCTATTAAGATGAAAACTTCATATCCTTAAATCGGGCCCATCCCCCCCTTAATTATTACCAGAAAGGTGAAAATGGAGACCGGGTCTGTGCACGTCCCTGTATGGTCATTTGTGTTGAGTTCCCCACGGGAATGTATTGGACTACGTCACGTCCAGAATCTGTTTCATTTCAAAACTAAATCATGTAAATTGGGACACTGAATGAAAATGCAGTATTTCTGCAGATGAATCGATCTTAAACAAAGACCATCCTCTGCGTACTGCTTGCCAGTGGCTCCTATCTGGAATCGTCCCGGGTTGGTACATGTTGTAACCCCACTTGTCGCACCCACTTTTTCTGACACCAAGTTTTGATCAGAATTTACAGCAGCCTTTACGAATAAAGTACAGAACTTACTTCGTGCACTTTATTCCGTCAAGGCTGCTCTGAAATTCTGAGCAAAACTGGATGCAGAAAAAGTGGGTGCTGAAAAAGTGGGTGCAGAAAATGCTACCAACCCAATCTTCCCGGGGAATCTTCTGTCAACAGCAGGTGTTTGAAGCTGTCAATATGACGCTCATGTAGTGCCAGATGTTCGAGTAGTAGGACTGATCAAATGGCCAAGTTATGATCATCAGTGCAATTGTTTTAAGTTAATGATATCTTGTTCTTGAAAAAGAGGAATAACTGGGAATAAATGGCCCATAGATGGCACCAATTAAATTTAATGTTTCAAAATACTTTGACACCGGGTTCCACCGTAAATGCCAGACTTTTACCTGATCATCATCATTATCGTAATAAAAGTAAATTATACACAAGACCATCTCTATTGGAACTGAAAAAACGTTTATGGTAAAATACAACGTTATCTTGTTCAAAAATAATTAAGGAAAGTGGGTTTTGTACAATTCTAAGGCAAACTTTAAAGTTAAATATATAAAAAGTGTTTATTTAAATTTTAACATGTAGGTCTTGTAAATGGTCATTGGAAGATCTGGTTACAAGATCTCGAAAAACAAGCACCCTCGTCTACCGGGACCATTTTTGGAACAGAATTCCCGGGGTTGTGGGTGCTACCCTCTGTGATTTTCGTTACTTGAAGATCCGATTCCATAAATTAGGTACCACAATATAGCTTAGGTCCCTTCTTTTATAATTTGGTAGCACAATAAGTACAAAACACCCATTATGACGTCACTATGACGCCATAAGCTGAGGAAAGTATGAAGGAAAAACTGATATAGGGTAGAAAAGTGAGATTTTGAAATTACGACTCAAACACTCATTTATATAGCACTAAAAATCCCATTTATATAGCACTAAAACTCTTCTTAAAGAGAACTGGCACATTTGAACCAATAGTGCGCCCTCAGATTTTTCAAATCGATATTTTGCAGGTTGTAAGGCTTTTATATACAAAAGCCCTCACACGAAATGATTAAGACCAAATCAGCTTCTTATGGGTAAACAGAACGATTTTAATTTAAGTCGCCGGCGACGCTATGTACACTGTTTTGAAAGGTCTAGAAACAATTGTGGTTTTAAATCAGTGTAGTACGAGCGCGCGAGTCAAAATAGTCAGTGTAATGATGACATTTGGTGATTAAATTATTAGTTTCTGGTGCTCGGGCCCAAAGAACCTAGTTGCATGTGACCTTGCGCTAGAGTCCACCAACAACTATTTTGATGGGTTTCTAGGGCAAGATTGACCTTTGAATCTAAAATTCTGGATGATGCCACTTTGGCATCCTTGAGCATTTTGAGACCCAGAAGGGTAGGGGGGGTAAATTACAGGGGTAGTTGGTAAAAATTTGCAAATGCTCATAATGGGGTTTTGTGTTTTAAACGTGTATGGTTATGGTTTCATTGGGTCTTATGGGATTAAAAAAGGTTATAGTTGCTAATCTAGGACATTTACTTGTTAAAACATCAAGTTCTAAAAGGGTTCAAGGTCCTCCTGGGAGTAAACAATGAGAATGAACTTTTTCAAATGGGCTCAAATTCTTCATTCTGTTTGATAAGTATGTCAATACAGGTTACACACTTTGTGGAATATTGTTGGTATAAATAAGGGGGAAAAATAATGGAGAAGGTTCCACAGGGTCTATGGGGGGTTAATCATTTTAGTCTCTGTTAGATACATTAGCAATGATTGACAGGAGGTAAATGTTTATTTTCTGTCTTAACATTCCCATACGAACAATTTGAAAACCAAATTTGAAACAAATCGGATCGTTGTAAAGATTTAATCCCATGATGACCTTGAACAAATATTGGTCTGTAGTGTAAACCCAAAAGGTTGCCGGTATAGCAAAACTATACCTTTTTTTAAAAACTTAGGGACAAGATAAATACTTCTATACATATTCAAATCCAAATGAATGAAACATTTACAAATTTTACCCCTGCTTAAATTACCCCCTTCCCTATCTCAAATGCATCAATGCTGACCAAAAGTGGCATCATCCAGATTTGGAATCAGCAGGCAATGTATGTTGCCTAGAAACCATCCAAAACAATTTGTGTGGACGCTTGCGCAAAAGTAAAGGGCGAGCACCGGACTGATATGGAAAACTTAAAAGTGGCCTACAAATTACCTGATGTAATTGACAAATTACCTGTGTGTAAAATATATCTCTGTTCTTCCAATGGCCTTACACTATCATTTGAAGAGCAAGTGAAGAAATGTTCATATTTTGTGAAAATGTGCAGTGCCGCTTAATATGTATACTATCATTTCCCCCCTATTTTAAGTTTTTAAAAAGCCAAAATCCGTGTGACAATGCGGAATATTCCTAACTTTTTAATGACAAAAAATAATTTTCCATCCTGTGTATTTATGCTGACATGCGAACGTTATAACGTCATTCTGCCCGTACTGTTAGGCATGTTGGTAATCACTTCGGTATCAATGCAGGAGAGACCATGGCTATCTATTGATACCAAATCAAGTGCTTGTGATATTCCTGTGTCGTACTAGACATGTGCGTACGTCTTTCCTGAAAAAAGGGGGGAAACCGCCATCTCGGGGTCACCCTGCTACCCTGGTATCTTATAGGTCATGAGCCCATAACCGAAACCCTGCCCACCCCCCCCCCGGGATTTTTGGGAGACCACTATTTTTGGAAACGATACATATAAGCCTATCCAAAACAGGTTGTCTGCCAAATAACCCATCCTGGGGGTTTAAAAAATTAGCGTGAGGGCGCTTTTTTTTTCAAACTGGCGGCCAATATTCACTTAATGCCCTTTTTTTGAAAGATATCTCCACCATTTTTGATCCAAATTCCTTGCATATGGCACACTTAGTCGCCACCCTAAACACACCAAGGAATAGGTGAACACCTTTTGGCATGGTCATTAAATGTCTCTAGAGGGCGTTTCATATTTCAAAACGGCCACCAAAAAAATGAAACACCGTGTATTAAACACTTAATGCCTTTAAAGGCAAAATGACGGTGTCACCTAATTATAAACTTTGTCATGCACTGGGATTTAGTTTGAGGTTAAAGTAAAAGTAAACACTTAAAAATAAAAGAGTTAGGCTTTCAAGTGTATATATAGAGGGCCTTATGTGAAAAACGGTCTAGACTTATAACACTAGACCACAACCACACCTCCTTATCACTGTATCACCATGAAACCGCATAACCATGGTTTCTTGAGTCTTGAGGTGTTGACGGATGGGTGCTAAGGTGAGCAAAAAGCTTCTTACTTACGCCTGCTTGCGAGAGCTCAGGCAAGGAGTGTCCGCGTAGCGACGCACAACCAAAAGCATTCACAAAGTGTTGTTGTTGTTTTGAAATTACTAAAGTACTTCAACACACAGGGCTTGGTTGTGTCTATGTGGCTCAGGGATGGAATGCCCGGGGAAGCGTCTCCATGCCTTCTCTGGTTGGCATCTGGCGGCGACAGCCTGGAGTGCGGGAGACTCTCGTTTTGACTGGAAGACAATCTTGGAAATTGGCCGCACAGGATCAGATTGTCAAAGGGAGAGACTCAAAAGGGCCTTTAGATGGGCTCGCCCCTTATGTAAGGAGAGAACCATCAGCGCGCATGTCCATCCGGGGCACAGGTGTATGGTTTCCGTCTGCGCGGCCGCGTGCCGGCGTCACCTTTGGTGACCTGTCTGGGAGCGCCCCGGGAGCACGGTGATAGTCATGTACTTAGGAGTCATCTTGGACTGCACTCTCTTATTAAGACCCACAGCGGAAGCAGTGGCGTGCTAGGGAGGGGCAAGGGGAGGGGAGGGGAACATGACCCGACCCCGGACCCACCTAAGGGGGGGGGGGGGTCGCTGAAATGTGTTGTGTTTTGGAAAAAAAAAAAAAAAAAAATACCGTTGTTGTGATTTTTGTTGTTATTGTCACAGGAAGTATAATCTTTAGATATTGAGATAACTGAGATCTCCCGAAGGCACTCAAACATACTAAAACTGAGAGGGTCCGGGGCTCCGTCACCTGACCACCCGCAGGGGCAGTAGTATAGTATTTCATCATTCAAGATAATGAGATTATTATGAGATCTCTCCGAAGGCACTCAAAAACATGGCCATTTATCTCAAGAAGCTTCCACGGCTCCGAACCTGGACACGCCATGGCAGCTGTAGTTCATCAGCTTATGATTGTGGAAGCGTGAAGCAGGCTTGTGCATCCTCAACAAATCTCTCATACGAGGGCTCTGGCACATCAGTCGATCTTCCAAGGCTTAGGAAGGCATCGATATACGTGTCACGTTTGAGTTAACTCCGTCTACCTGAGCCATTTTAGTAACAAACTCCCACCCCCCACCCGTGATTTCGTTACTGAAACATCCGATTCCTGTAAAGTTGGTAACCACAGGGTGCTTAGAGTTCTTTCTTTCCATTGGTCATCAAACTAAGTGCCACATCCCCATTATGATGTCAGTATGACGTCAATATGTTGACATTTTGCGTAACATGCGAACTTTATGACCGTCATTGTGACGTAATGCTAGGTAGGTTGGTACTCATTTTGTATCAATGGAAAGAGCGAGGACCCATACGCTATCTATTGGTACCAAACAAGTGTCTGTGGTTGTTGTTCTGTGTTGTGTCGGCATGTTGGTAATTCTCTCCGAAAGGGGGGGGTTGCCATTTGGCCGCCATTTGAAAAAGCGCCCTCACCGTTTAACCCCAGGGTGGGGGATTTTTGCAGACAAACCTGAATTCAGTTGCTTATGGTGTGTAAGCTTCACAAAATGGTTGTCTCAAAAAATCCCGGGGGTGCAGGGGGGTAATTGTGCCCGTAGTCTATTACCTATACCCCAGGGATGATTGTTTTTGTTTGCATTGAATGAAAAGGAGCGGAAAATGTCATTTGACAATACTTCAAATATTTTGGCACCGACCGAAAAGCGGTTTTGCAAGGGCGGGGGAAAAACGAAGATAGTATAGCCCTTTATATTGACACCATGTCGTTTTTTAAAAGAGCCGAACGAAGATGTAGCCTAATACAGTGGGATCAAAAATTATTCGGAGAGGAAATACAAGTGGCGGTGGCGCCAGACATTTTGTTTTGGTGAAAAAGGGCAATCGACAAAAAGTTGAATTGTAGGGCGCAAAATAGCCAAAATTTTTGAGTTTTTAACAAATTTGGCCCAAATCGCTGTTTGTTTGCCAAAAATTTGATAATTTTTGGCCCAAAGTAACTGATTTTGCCACAATTTTTTTCCCCGTGCCCCTGGACGTCCAGTGGAGATACGTACACATCAGTAGCGTAAACAAGTTCTTCCGGGAAACACGCGTCCACACGCAGCTGTGTGTTCGATTCCTCTCTCTAGCAAATTATTAATCAGCCTGTAAAAAAAATTCTCTGTGGACCATTTCAAATTAACTATAGGAGCTCCATCAAAATATTCTATGTAATTTTGCAGCTGTTTTTCGTTTGATGCCACGTTACAAAAGTAATTGACAGTCGAATCCTTGTAATAGCTGGTGGAACCTTATCCGATAGCACTTTTCTTTGCTTCTCTTGCAACTAGGGTTGAGCTTCTTGTACTTATTATGTCAATATGTGGTAAGTTATATTTGCCATGAAATTCCCAAAAACATATTTGGGCTTGAAAACAGATGTTACGATTTCACTCCAAAAAGACCTGGTTTGAGATATGGGTAATTATGAATAAAGGTAGGATTTTGGGAAACGGTACCTCTTACGACGAATTGAAACCAAGACGATAACATTATTTGACTCCGTTTTCCACGCAAAAATAATGGTTTAGACGGTTTCAATTGTTGAAAGAGAGTACGGGTCCCAAAATCATACCTTTTGTTCTATTCTGAAGCAGCTTTAAAATTTAAGGTCAACCTTTAACCAAATTTCGCGATCCCTATGGGGCTAAATACAACAAGAAAGGACTGCCACCACACCAGTGACAAAACTCTACCAACCCGTGTTAAACGCAACGAAAACATACCCAAACGAGACGCGACGGTTGGCAATGCGAGCGCGATGTAGAAAAACGCGGTACGTCAATACGCAAGCGCGTACTACCGTGGTTTAATTGTTGAATTGAACCGGGCATCAGCCAATGAAATGCTTGCATTTTCACACGTATTTTGACACATCATTTGTGGCGATCGACCGAGTATGTTGAAGTTATGCCCACTTGACCGAACCCACCCCAGGATTAAAAGTTGCATAAACCCGATAAAGAAGGAGAATTAGTCATTGCAGAAAAAGGAGGACTGCACCGGTTCAAACTCCAAACATTATGATTGGTCATAGGTTTCTGAAACTTTTAAATTCTGGGGCGGGTTCGGTCAAGGGGGCATACTTCAACAATACTAAGTCGAGTCGGCCACAAATGAGGTTCAAAATACGAGTAAATAAACCACCGCTTCCAATTCTATCCCTACCCATGGGATCAAAGAGAGAACGATGCTTGCATAAGACATTGGTTACGCATATCGGCGAAGTAAATGATTTCTGCGCAGTTACTATTGTCTATTAACCCTTTCAATACTCTCGGGTATGTCAAGTGCAAAAGTTGACACATTAATTGAAAATGAATAAAATGTCATGGACAATTTCTTTTCCTAAATAGCAGTGACCAGTTTAAGATGTACATAATGCTGCATTGACTCGAGAAATAATAGCAATGTTGATAATCAAGTAAATCCGCTCGACGCATAACCCCCGCAGCCGCGCGCAAGTGCTGTAAGCCTGCTAAAATAACCGGGATACCGTACGCTCATACAGTGCCACGGTAGGTATTTAGCCGGCTGACTATGTTTTCAGTTTGTAGACTTATGGACCATCTTTTTCAAATTAATGCGGGGACAACTGAATATTAATGATTAAAGAACAATATACAGATGTTGAATCTTAAAAGAATTTTATTATGGGAAAACAGCCAATTTTTGGAACAAAATAAGATTTGATGACGTAACGGCATTGATATTGGTTTTATTATTTGTTGGGGGACCCATTCAGGTAAAAATGACTACGTATCCCATAATTGGAAAAAAAACAACCGATTATCGTCATCGTACGTCGGTTTTTGAATCAGTAGGGAAAAGGTAAATTTTGTACTGTTAGGACATAATAAACGGTTGTTTTTGGAAAAAAAAAATAGCACTTGGGGCAGAGAGGGTCCGTTACAGACCTTGATTAACATAGTCGGATTTATTTATATAACGGTGGGGGGGGGGGGCTTCGCACCCGAAGAGCAAAATGGTACCTGACACGTGACCGGGTACCTGACACGTGACACCAAACTATTCATCTCGTACCGTTTATAACTACAATACGGCAAAAGCAGCAAGCATTCTGAATCTCCGCTTGTCACAGCGTAATCGATCAGATGTGAGAATACACATGTGGTTCTTGTAGGTAAAGACTAGTTAAATGCATTGAAGGCGTAGTACGTACGTAGTACGGACTATTTTCAATGCGTTCAGTCATATTGTGGTACTTTTCAATGAAGTACTTACCAGCATCGGGGTAAGCTAATTCTTAAATGTTTGTCAACAGTCAACATTCAAATTCAATTGCAAAATAATGACATTAGTGATAGCCATGAAACAGTAATAGAGCAGTGTCATGTCACGCATGAATTTGAAAACAAATTTAAAATCAATGATAGCTTATACTGACCTCGGTTATGACACCATCACCATGTGAATGGACATCTCAACTCAAAGACTGGGGCATGGTACCGCAGGGCTTCTAACTCGATCCATGTCCTGATACAGATTAGCAACTGTTAACTGATTTTGTAATCGGGGTCTTCCTAAGCGTCTTGGGTATCTTCATGTTAGTGATTTGTTTTACCATTTGGAATCAAAATGTGTGATTTGGGAGGCCAAAACTTACCTTGCATGCAATAACATTGGGTTCCGAAATTGACACCCTCAACTTTGTTGACATCCAGATTTCCGGTGATGAATTTCAGCTGTGCTTTTAATTTGGTTTGGTATTGAATGTACACTGTGTAAGGCTATTATGTTGAGGGAATTTTTTTGCTTCTTTATTTTTTCTCAAATATGTCATGTCAAAACTCAGAATCTTAGGGGCCTATGCCTATAGGAAAAGGTAGACGAGTCCACCCCAAACCTCAAAAAATCAGTAAAGTTTCTTGGTTGATGACGGATAGGTAATATTAAAATTACCTCTTTTTCTGTTCAAAGTAGTAGTTCCGCATTTACGATCTGAAGAGGCAATGATTATTTTTGAGGGTGCAAAATTTGCACCATGTGGAGTCCCTCGAGACGGCATGACAACATTGCTTTTTTTGCCATGAAACACCCTTTGCATTTCTTTCCTCTTTGACTTTTATTTTATACAAATGATCTGAGGACAAATTCAAAAATTGGGCTGTAAACCAGATATTGTAGAGGGAAAATAATTGTTGCGACTGTCTACGTGTTGGAGATAGGCAGTGATCTGTTCCATATTAGAAAAAATATGAGACTGAAAACGGAGTCTAGGCAAAGGCTAATATGGACGACTGTCGTGCACGAAAATCTAAATTGGCTTACTACATGACAATCACAGGCTTATCATTAAATCATAACACCATAGTCGTAACACCACTCAAAAATTGTAAATTATTGCTACAGCCATTGCAAATAATAGGCCCTACGCCGTGTAATAATAGTACATTGCAAGTTGTGCTTAAATTACTCAACAGTTGGCCCCAGGCCCACGTCCGTTGACACTATTTGTTTTCATCGTCACTGCTATTTATAAAACGTTCACATGTAAATCATGCTTCTGTACAGCTTACTCTGTGCATAAACTCAAAACTCCAGAAAATTTCCCTGCAAAAAATCTCTATCAAACATAATACCCGTGAAAAAAACATTACGCGCCATGGCTACAGAGCTCTGCGCTCTGTAGCCGGTGCCTATCATTATGCCGAAGGGTCATGTTATTTAGAAGGGTTCATTTATTCCGCAAATACACGAAGGTTCCATTAGTCCGAAGGGTCGTTATTCCGAAGGGTTACCCCCCCTTAGTCCGAAAAAAAACATGAGGGTCATATTTCGAAGGGTCATAGTTCCGCAAATACTATGACAGTCATTTTTCTGAAGGGTCATATAATGAAATCACATAAGGGGCCATATTCCGAAAATAATATAAGGGTCATCATTCCGAAAATAACATAAGGTCATCACTCCGAAAATAACATAAGGGTCATTACTCCGAAAAATACATGGGGGGGGGGGGGGGGGACGGTCGTTTTTCCGAGGTCGTAATCGAAAATAACATAAGGGTCATCAGTCCGAAAAAATAACACGACGGTCGTTTTGTCCGAAGGGTAATCACTCCGAAAATAACACGACGGTCGTTTTTCCGAAGGGGTCGTTAAACTCCGAAAATAACATTAAGGGTCATTCACTCGAAAAATAACATAAGGGTCATCCTCCGAAAATAAAACATAAGGGTCATCAACTCCGAAAATAACATAAGGGTATCACTCCGAAAATAAACATAAGGGTCATCACTCCGAAAAATAACATAAGGATCGTTTGTCCGATAGGGTCGTTACTCCGAAATTACATAAGGGGTTCATCAATCCGGAAAATAACATGAAGGTCGTTTTTCCGAAGGGTTCGTTACTCCGAAATAGCATAAGGGTAATCACTCCGAAAATAACTTAATTTACTAAATTCTTGACTAAAAGATTGAAGCCAAAGTTTGTAATAGGTCAAACTACGCTAAGAAGGCGTCTGAAAAAATAAATTTTTGAGCCCAAGGTATAGGGGAACGGCGTTGTCGTTAGATTTACGTTAAGTCGCAGAGATGCCAATAAAGTTTAACCTGTAATATATTCCATAATTCTCATTTTTTCTGTCAAAATCATGGTAGTAGCCACTATTGAAGTTATTCTTAAAATTACAAGCTTTTTTTCTGGTTGGCGAATACTATATTGCACGGCATTTCATAAGGATTGCTATTAAATAGATGGAAATAACTCCGGTAAATTGTAGAGAGAAAAATTTGCGCCTAATTATAAAGTATTATGATAAGGAGGACGCAAAACCCCAAACCATTTTTTTGTCTTATATTAAACAAATCTTTAATAATTTAAGCACGATTAAACTCATGATTCTGATTAATTAAACAGAAAATATAAGTTTATACATTAAGGTTACCAGAAGCATGCTGTTGGTCCAAATACGGTCGTTACCGCCCAATTGTATTGCTAGAAAAGATAAGGAAAGCATTTTTGTAAATTGTAGAGGAATGTAATGTTAGCATTTCAGGAGTTTCATAATATTATGCCTAGATTATGAAAAGGATTTACAAAACCTCGAAACCACTTTTTGCCCCCTATCGTACATATATTCAATTATTTAAGTTCGAAATAAACTTCACAATTTACAGGAAGTCTATCTATTATGTAACAAAATCCTTATGTAAAGAGAGGTACTAGTGGAGGGGCCTATGTTCTCAGAGAGTGATTTTATGAAAGTTCATGTTAAGTGTTGGCAACCATTATAAATGTAGTCTACTGGTTCTAACTATTCAGAAAAATAATGTTGCCATTTTCCGTTGACCTTAAGTGACCCTAACACGATTGTCAAAGGTCAAAATGGTCCATACATAGTCCAAGTATACGACCTTGGTATTGCAAAATTGTGGCAAATTTCACAAGGAATATTTGTATATGATATTTATTTTGTTCCTGGAGCTTTTGTTTTTTGTTATAGGCAAATAAGCTAAGTAGAGACAATAATTGCCTATTCATACCCCAGTCGGGTGCGGGGGGGGGGGGGGGGGGGGGTTGTTTCCTGTCCAAAGCAAGAGTTAGGCATCATTTTTTTGCACAATGTAGAGTTAAAACGTACAACCCCATTATTAACCTTGCTATTACTGCCATGGCTAAGGAAATAAATTTGTTTCATGAAAATGTACAAGAGAAAAATGGTTGTGATGTAGTGTCTATCCTGTTTACCAAGCCTTTGTTAACACCGGTTTACCGGGGGGCGTTGGTACCACCCTCAGAATTCATTAAAAGGCATCCGATGCTTATGATTTTGATACCAGTGGATATTTATGGTTCCTCCTCTTTTCATTGTCCAAAAATAAGTACCAACATACCTAGTATTGCGTCACATGACGTCATAAAGTCATTGTGCCGACAAAATGGCATTTCAATAGAAAATAGGCGGAAAATCCAATTATGCGCTAAAATCGGTAGAAATATCGGATATTCATGCGGTTTTTCAGCTTAAAGATGGCAATTGACTAGTTTACATAAACATAAGAGTTTTAGAGCAATACTGCGAGGATAATATTTCAAATACCCACACACCTTCGACTTTGAGGCTATACCTAACCCGATGAAGTGCTACCTCACATTTCTTTCAGCTAAATGGACCAGAAAGGATGAAGCTTGTACGAAAGCTTTTGAGCACATTTTAGCGCACCCGGAGCAAGGTTCACTGGGGGGCGGGGGGGGGTTGGTTACCCCTTTGTAAGACGAGGCGTTTTAAACCCAAATCTATGGGAATGAAATTGTTGTTATTAACCGTGAAACAACCACGATTCACACTAGAGACAAAAGTTAGTGTTAATAGTTATCTTTTCAGTCTCAGCCAAATTCTTTCCATCCAGGGCCAGGGGGGTGGTCACTGTTCTTGATAGGGGATATCATGTGGCCACCAAAGAAGAAACACGTTATAAAAAGGGTAGATTTAAGATTGTGCACGAGACATACGTAAACAAGGGTAGCAAAACCACATGAAAATCATTGGAAAAGGGTTTTGTGTTGTATTGTGTTTGTACTTTTTAACACTGGAAACCGGGACTTGAACTTACATTAGTGTACGATTTGGACATTTTGAGTTTGTATTCGATTGTGTCATTTTTGTGTAAATGGGTTTACAGTAATAGTTCTACAAAGAACAAATTTCTACTTTCTTAGGGGTTAGGGGTAAAATTATTGCCAATACTTATAAGGGTAGGATATTACAGTTACGCATACTTGTTTAAGGTGCCTTTAGCCAATCAATACTTGTATTGTTGACGGGTACTTTTAAACTCCTGTGGACTTTTGGTCAATAAAAGGCAGACTCACCCCCTAAAAATGGCCCTTTTTGTAAATATCATCACTAAAAAGGAACAAAACTATAAGCTTAGGGTATGATTATGAATTAGGTTTGTAACATACTTAGGGGCTATTGGCCCTGATTTAATTGTACACATCCAACAAATGGGCATTAACCAACACCACAAAACACCATATAAACTCAATGAGTGAGCTAGAAAATGCAACTAAGTCCAAAAAGATGCGCTGACGTCATCGCACCAAAACTCATATGGGCACGAAATCGCTGACTGGGCCTAGCGACTCCCTCGGGCTTGCCATCCCTGTTCATATGGAATGGTGGGCGGGAGGCCACGGGTTCGAATCCCGCAGCGTACGTCCAAGTTTTCTTAGTTTCTATCCCTTTTACCCCTCCGTTCCTCTCTGAAACCAAAAAGGGCAGTTACGGTTATGGCTTACCCTTCCTTTGTTCAAGGTAAGAGGTACCCTAATAGCAGCTGTGATGCATGCAATGGGGTTGGGTATATGCAAGCGGAAATTCAACACAAATGACCATACGGGGACTTGCCACTCCTTTTAAGCCTTCTGGTATATCAAGACCCCTTTTTTCATGCCAATTGTGTATATGACAATGGTTAGTGTTTCATATTTCTCAATCGGAACCCCAATTTTTCTAAAAAATTGTTGGGAAAATTAGTCCAAAATTTCTCAATCGAAGTAAAATCATGTCCACATTGAGGAAAAAAAAGGCAATAAATTTGCATTTAAATTTGGCCCCAACATTTGCATCTCTGGGTAAAGTTTTGCGTCCTTTTTTGGACAAAAAAAAATGGTTCTAGATATGGGTACTAATTCGGGGGCAAGTCCCTACCCAAACCCAAACCTGAGACCCACCGGGTGGTATTAGGGTGACTAAATTGATCTGCTTTAGACGAGGATATCCAGGGTCTCTGGATTGGATCGATGCATAATGAAAACATCATACATGTGACTGAGATAAGATAAATAGTATAACATACTTGTTGTATCTGAAGTTGGCGAATCGTGGTATTTCACGGTAAGTAACGGACGATTCGTTCCATGGATTTGGTATAGACTACATCGATCAGTTTCTCTTGCACCATTTTACAAAACAACGTGCTTTACTTTACTTACCAATGGGTATTCGGCTAATAGCAAGAAATAAGGGGGATTGTGTAGGTTCATTCTACATTTAAGCGCGCGTAGCTTGTTTACAGATGACTACATGGTGCAAAGAACTTGATTCTTGCTGTGGACAGGACTGGGGCTGCATAAAGGGCATTTTAATGCATATTATTGTCTCTAATTAGGGATTTGCATTTACAAGAAAACGAAATCAAATAACAATGATAAATATTCAATACATATTCTGTGATAGTTTGCCACATTGGTGACCAAGGTCGATTATACTGTGGACGATGTAGACCGTTTTGACCTTTGAATGAACTTGGTCAAGGTCACTAAAGGTCAACAGAAAAAATGGCAACATCGACTTTCTGAATAGTCAGACCCCGTAGTATACGTTTATACGGGGTTGCCAACCATTAACATGAAATCTTCACCAAATTTGACATAGGCCCCCTCCACTAGAGCAGTCGACACCACAACCAAGTCGGGTGTAATTAAAGGTACAAGGCCCATTGCTACAAGCCCTTTACCAGGGACCCTCAGATTTTAACGAAAGTGGTCAACATTTGTTATTCAGAAGTTTTTCTCATTTGCCCTCTGAAAACATAGGGCTAAGGAGAATTTGGTTTGGTGTTATGAGCGAAAAATTGTACTCAATTTGTCGACCAATATTAATTTTACAGAGTACTCTATGGTGTTTACAAAATCAGTTTTTAGCTCTCACATCAAAACAGGTTGTAATATCGGAGAAACTTTTACAGGATAGGGTTTGTGTGAGGCCATTCTATCAGATGAAAATTTATATACTTAATTCGGGCCATCCCCCTTTAAGACAATGTCAAGATTACCCCAATTTGACTGCCAAATATGGGAGAAAAATATTTAGGGTGAAAAACATCAGGGAATAGAACAAAAATTATCACACCTATATTGTAAAAATATCTGTAGTGAGTTTGTAATTTGAGACGCAAAAAATCCGGATATCTGGGGTATTTTATGAAACAAAAAATTGTCTGAAAATGAACACTTTTTGGTGACCAACAATGTCATTAAACCTAACACCACAAAACACCAATATACCTCAATGAGCTTGAGGCTAGAAAATGCACTTAAGTCCAAAAATAAATGCGATTGACGTCATCGCACCAACATCGCTGGACTGGCCAGCGAACCCTCGTGGCTGGCCATGCCTGCGTCATTAGGAATGGGGGGCCGGAGGCCCCGGGTTCGAACCCGCCAGGTACGTCCAGTTTCTTTAGTTCTATACATTACCCCTTCCCTTCTCTCTAGAAACCAAAAGGCAGTTACGGTTATGGTACCCTCCTTTTTTCCAGGTAAGAGGGACCCTAAGCAGCTGTGATGAATGGGGTTGGGTATATGCAAGCGGAATTCTCAACACAAATAACCATCGGGATCTTGCCAGCAAGGCCACAGACGTCATCCCTCATTTTTAGTCTCTGGTATATCAATGACCCCTTTTTTCATGCCATTTTGGTATATGACAAGGTTCGTTTTTCAATATTTCTCCCCCCCCCTTTTCTTTTCTCAATCGTAACCCAATTTTCTTAAAATTGTTGGGAAATTGTCCAAATTATCTCAATCTGAAGTAAAAATGTCCACATTTGAGAAAAAAAAAGGCAAATAAGTTGCATTAACTTTTGGCCCAACATTTGCATTATCTCTGGTAAAGTTTTTGAGTCTTTTTTGGAAAAAAAAATGGTCCTAGCTATGGGTACTACTACTTACTTCCGGGGGCCACGTCCCTACCCAAAACCAACCTGAGACCCCCCCGGGATAGGTTGACTAACTTGATCTTGCTTTGGACTATCCAGGGTCTCTGGATGGGATCGGAATAATGAAAACATCATACATGTGACTGAGACTAAGATAATAGTATTACATACTTTTGGCTCTGAAGTGCGAATCGTGGTATTTCACGGTGAAACGACGATTCGTTGTCATGGATTTGGTATATGACTACATCGATCAATTTCTCTTGCACATTTTTACAAAACAACTTGCTTTACTTTACTTACCCATGGACATTAATAGCAAGAAATAAAGGGGATTGTGTAGGGTTCATTCTAATTTAAAGCAGGTAGAGTGTTTACAGATGACTACACTTGTGCAAGAACTTGATTCTTGCTGTTGACAGGCTGGGGCTGCATAAAGGCAATTTTTATGCATATTATTGTCTCTATTAGGTGATTTGCATATTACAAGAAAACGAAAGGTCAAAAATAACAAAATAAATATTCATATACAATATTCCTTGTGATATTTGCCACATTTTGGTACTTAGGTCGATATACTTTGGACGATGTATGACCATTTTGACCTTTGACCTTGTGTTCAAGGTCACTAAAGGTCACAGAAAATGGCACATCGATTTCTGATAGTCAGACCCAGTGAGTAGTACGTTTATAGTGGTTGCCAACAATAACCATGAACTTCACCAAAGTCTACAAGGCCCCTCCACTATAGCATCGCCACCAAAACCAAGTCGGGTAATTTAAAGGTCCATGGCCCGATGCTTATAGCCTCTTTCCAGGGACCCCAGATTTTACCGAAAGATGGTCAACAGCTTGGTATCAGAATTTGTTTCCTTGCCCTCTGCAAAACTTGGGCTAAAGGTATTTGGTTGGATGTTATGAGCGAAAAATGTACGACATTTTGGTCGACCAATATTAATTTTACAGAGTACTCTTGGTGTTTACAAATCACGTTTTTAGCTCTCACATCAAAAATCAGGTTGAAATATCGGCGAGCAACTTTACAGATAGGGTTTTGGGGTGAAGGCCATCTTCAAGCTTTGAAAATTTATATACTTAAATCGGCCATCCCCCTTTAAGACAATGTCAAGATTTTGACCCCAATTTGACGGCCACTTGGGGATAAAGTATTTTAGGGGTGAAAAACTCAGCGGTAAGAGAGAAAAAGAAAAAGAGCACAACCAATTATCCTCTATTGTTAAAAATATTGTAGTGATTGGTAGCTTTGGCAGGACGCAAATGCTGATATCTTGTTTATTTTCTAAAACAAAACAAATTGTCTGAAAATGAACACTTTTTGGTGACAAAATATTTCATCAACCGTCACAAATTGACCCTATATTCTACAAATATGATAATATCAATCCTTTAACATTTTGAATATCATTCATATGAAATAGTTAAAATTTTTATTGACATTAATTGCATTTATTGTTGTCCTTTGCTTGCTCGCGCATACTACAAAACCCTGGTACAAAACCTTGGTGTCGTACCACATAAATGGAGCTGCAAAGCTCACACGCGTGCGGGAACGGAATAACGACAGTCTCAACTTCAAATCGGAATAGTGGAGGGGCCTATGTAAAATTTGGTGAAGTTCATGTTAATTGTGGCAACCACTATAAACGTATACTACTGGGTCTGACTATTCAGGAAATCGATGTTGCCATTTTTTTCTGGTGCCTTTAGTGACCTTGACACAAGGTCAAAGGTCAAAATGTCATCCATCTCCAAAGTTTATATCATCTTGGACCAAAATGTGGCAAATTTCACAAGGAATATTGTATATGATATTTATTTTGTTATTGACCTTTGTGTTCTTGTAATATCAAATAACCTAATTAGAGACAAATATGCATAAATTTGCCTTTATGCAGGGCCAGTCCTGTCCAAAGCAAGAGTTAGGCCTCAAGTTCTTGCACAATGTAGTCATCTGTAAACAATCTACTCTGCTTAAATGTAGAATGAACCCTACACAATCCCCATTATTTCTTGCTATTAGCCTAATACCGATAAAGTAAAGTAATGTTTGTTTTGTAAAAATGTGCAAGACAAAATGATCGATGTAGTCTATACCAAATCCATGGAACGAATCGGCGTTATTACCGTGAAATAACCACAATTCGCACTTCAGAGACAACAGGATGTATACTATGATCTTAGTCTCAGTCACATGTTGATATTTTCATTATTCGATCCCATCCAGAGAACCTGGATAGTCTCATCTAAAGCAAGATCAAGTTAGTCACCTATACGGGGGGGGGGTGTATCAAATTTGGTTTGGTAGGGACGTGCCCCCGGACAAAGTAGTACCCATAGCATCACCATTTTTTTTTTGGCCAAAAAAGGGACCCATACTTATACCAGAGATAGATGGCAAATGTGGGCCAAATTAATGCAAAATTTTTTTGCCATTTTTCTCAAAATGTGGACCAATTTTTACTTCAGATTTGAGAAAATTTGGACTAATTTTCCCAACAATTTTTAGAAAATGGTTTCCAATGAGAAAATATTGAAAAACGGACCATTCATATAACAAAAATTGGCATTGAAAAATGGGGTCATTGCTTATACCAAAGACAAAATGAAAAAAACTGATGTCTGTGGCAAGGCCCCGTATGGTTAATGTGTGTTGAGAATCCCCATGCATATACCAAATCCATGCATCGCAGTCTATTAATTGACCATTTGTTAGTAAACCAAATTATGTTCACACAGTTTTAAAAAAGTGCACGGACGAAATTGTGTTTCTCATTTGTGAGCGGTATCCTTTTTCAAACCATAGACTCTGAATAGTCTAGAGGCTAAAGCAAGATCAAGTTAAAGTCATCCCCATGTAGTGCTATTAATGCCCATGGTTTAAAGTAACTGAATTGTGTTGCACAGTTAGTAAAAATGATTTCACACAACAATTGTGTTTGTTTCCATAAAAAAATGCCAGAACATGGAAAATTGTTACTGCTGTCCCCAGGCTGTTGTCATAGGCTGTTGTCATAGATTGATAGATGGTATATTCTTGTTCAACAATACGTTCACAAATCTTTAAGTGTGCAGACAACACTGTTTTCTCAATTTAGCTTCTTTCTTTGATGATTATTCAGGGCCAATAGCCCCTAAGTAATGATCTAATTGTTACAAAAACTAATTCAGAATCATACCCTAATTAAGTTTTGTTCATGAATATGGGCCACTGCAGTATGGAGATGGGGAAATATCCCGAGATCATCTAAGCAGGTCACCGTAGCACCCCCCCCCCCCCCCAACACACACCACATCCCACAAAAGGGAGCAAAAGGTCTATCTATTGTTGATTTTGTCCATAAAATAAACGTGTAGAGAAGTTTGACAGAAAGTTCCACTTTTAGTGCTGAGGTTCAAAAATGGCCTTTTTGTTTTTGGGGGGGGGTGTTGGGTGAGTCTGCTTGTACCAAAAAGTCCAAATTCAAAGTCCCCGCCACCCCTCCTCAAACAAGAGTTTAAAAAAGTACCCGTAAACAAGTACAACTAATTTGATTGTCTAAAAGGCCCACCCTAAAAAAAAGTATGGTGAGTGTAATATCCGACCCTTAATAATAAGTATTGGCAAGATTTGACCCCTAAGCAAGTTGAAATGTGTTTCTTTGTAGGCTATACTGAATAGATCATTTACACAAAATGAGACGAATACGATTGGAAACTCAAGTCCGGCTAAAGTGTGAAGAGTACACCCATTTTTTTCAAGATTCCAGTGGTTTTGCTACCCTTTTTACGTATGTATCGTGCCACAATCTTGAAAATATACCCCTTTTTACGTGTTTCTTTGGTCGAACATGATATCTTCTTATCAATGAACAGTGACATCCGGACCATGGATGGAAAGAATAATAAAATCACACATGTGGTGAGACTGAAAAGATAACAGTAACACTAATTTTGGTTGTATTGCGAATAATCGTGTTGTTTCACGGCTTATAACAACAGTGAACTTTGTTTTCCGGTGCGCTGCTAAAATGCCAAAAGCTTTCGTAAAAAGCTTCTTATGGTTAATCGTTCTCTCATCCTTTCTGGTCTTTTAGCAAAAAAAAACTGGGAAGGTAGCACCTTCACCGGCGGTAGGGTTTGGTGGTATTCAAAGTCGGAGGGTGGGTGGGGGGGGGGAAGGTTGCCACCTACAGATATTTTATGAGACATTTTTGAAAAATATTATGCACCAGTATGCCTCTAAAACTCATGTTTAAGGTTAACACTAGTCAAGTGCCATCATTTTAGAGCTGAAAACCGCGTGAAAATTCCGATATTCCTACGATTTTTAGCGCAAAGTGGGATTTTCGCCTATTTTATGGAAAATGCCGATTTTGTTGCCAATGGACGGTAATGAGTCATTGATGACGCCATATAGGTATGGTACTTATTTTGGTATATCAATGGAAAAAGGACCCATAACTATACACTGGATCAAAAATCATAAGGCATCTGGTGCTTTAATAACGAATTCTCGGGGGCGTAGTAACCCCCCT
Organism: Ophioderma brevispina; assembly: GCA_023653785.1. Lineage (NCBI taxonomy): Eukaryota > Metazoa > Echinodermata > Ophiuroidea > Amphilepidida > Ophiodermatidae > Ophioderma > Ophioderma brevispina. The sequence continues at coordinate 98,366 of JAMKCH010039815.1, forward strand.
TGGTAAACCGTGTACAAAAAAGGCTTGGTAAGACGAGGGATATGATACATAACCCATTTTCTCTTATACATTTCATGAAACAACTTGGTTTCATAGCCATGGGAATTAATGAAGGTATAATGGGGTGTGCTATTACGGGTTCACTATACATTGTGCCAAAAACATGAGGCGAACCTCTTGCTTTGGACAGGACTCACCCAACTGGAGGTATTGAATAAGGCGAATTATGGGCCAATTTAT
>JAMKCH010039816.1:0-22024 GCA_023653785.1 Ophioderma brevispina
GTGGCCACCCCCCCCTCACATTCCGACTTGACGCCCTGACCCTCCTGAAGGTGGTACCTCCCATTTTTTCGCTAAAATTACCAGCAAGGATGAACTTACAAATACATAAAAACCTTAGATATATTCGTTTGCGTTTTTTGTGCTGACTCCGAGATTTCTGACTTATATTTATATATTTATTTTTTTAAATGTCACCTAGAACTACAGATAGTTACCTAAATTTCAATTTCCAAAGTTTGAGATGAATTGGAATTTTTTGTTCTGATGCATAAACAATAGGCTTTTCACACTGAGCCGCTGATCGATCGATTTTGCTGATCGATCACCGTTTTTGAATACTAGTGCAGCCGTTTTTCTGAATACTAGACTCCATTCACAATAACTCCTTAGTTTACGATGTAAAAGTTTTCCAAGAAAGGATTTAATGAGGCTGCTCTCACATCACGAATACTTCTTTTTGAGCATTTACGGCATTGGTTGTAGTTGACTTTTTAAATGTTGAGGGTATGAACCGTCTTTTAAATGATTTGAACTTTCACCGTTGGTGCTTCCGCACAGTTTTCCTTCATGAATTGAACTGACTGATAAGAAATTAATAAGGCTTTTCACACCGAGGCGGTGATCGATCCTACCTATGGCAATCGATCACCAACTGTAGACTTCAAACCAGCCCTCCATTCAATTCATACTTCGCAAACGCTGGACACACATATTGCTGTTTTCTTCTTCAAATAACGCACATTTCTTCCCATAAATGCACTTATGTAAGAGTCCTATCACGCCATGTTGAATTTCCTTACTCAGTCCTTCACTTTGTCAGAACGGAAAACTCACAATTTCTTTTTTTGAAAACTCACATTTCTTATTTGTAATAGTGAAAACTCAGCTATTTCTATATTTTTGCAAAATCATCCATTTCATTAAAACCCTTAGTAAAATATTCATAAGCTTTTTGATTGACATGGGGCAGTCCCTAATTCCGGTCTTTTACACATACGGATACGATCATCATTTATAGTGTTAAATTAGCACGCGAAATGAATAAAATTACCCCACTCATTATAGAGTCATGGAGACGAACAACATAGAGAATTAGGCATCGTCCGTTGCAAATACTGGGGATTCTTCAATTCGCAAACGATTTCTAATAATCACTCGGGGAATCTACGCTGGTGAAATTTTGTAGAAAATCCGGAAGAAATCTTATTTATCCCCAGCATTTTTACGTGATTTTTACAAGTATCCAAATTGTCACAAACCCAACACGTAAAGTTCGACGTGAAAATCCATACCCTAATTTTATTATTTTTGACGATTTTGATACCGTAAACAATGTAAGCGCGTACCTCACCTGATCTTAAAAAACGACCCTAATTATGCGTTTTTTACACGCGCATGTATCCCCATCCACCTTGGAATATAAGTGCCCCCCCCCCCCCGACGTTGGAACAACCATAGACTGAGTAACTTCTCTTCAAATATATAGTACGACAATACCAGTACTTTAAAATAAAGAGTGGCCTGTAGAAAAATTAATTGCTACGATAAACCGAGTACTTACACGAATACCGGACTACTATATAGTTATCCTCATTTTGTGATTAAAATATATTGTATTTCCATGTAAGGAGTGAAATGTTCCTAGCCGGCAAAGTACATTACTATTAGTGCTATATTAATATGGCAATATCTGTTTACATGTTTGGTGATCTTTCTAGATAAAGCTACTATTCTAGCACTCTAGATTTTGCAACGGATAACGTTATGTAGTACAAATGTTGACCCATTTGTTTTACTCTAATTTCTCGAATTATACTATGGTCTCAAAAACTTGAACAGACGCGGTTTACAAGAGTGCTTATTTGACATATCTCTAAAATGTCCTAACGTATTAATTGCGTACGGGAAAACGCTTGTAAATTGTTAGCAGACGATTTGCAAGCTGTTTATACAAAAATGTTTTTTTTTAATTTTTTAGGTTTTTTCTTTTTTTAATTTTGAAAATAACATCTTTTTTTGTATCTGTACAATAAAAATGTAAAGGTTGTGTACCTTCAGTTTTGACCCCCAAATTTATGGCACCAAGGTCATTTTGTAAACATAATGCTATTGCAGTCTGCACACAAACAGAATATTTAAAGTTCTTTTTGGCTAACATAGCTCGGTAAGTTCGAAATTCGCCATTTGTTCACAACTACATTATCCATTGCCAAATTTAGAGTGTGAGATTTCAGGTATGGGGAGTAAGTTAAATATTGCAACATATATAGTTCCAATGATGCCAGTAAATTACATTTGGATAATGTTAAGCCAATATATGTAGTTATTAGATCTGGGAAAACTAGCTTGACATATAAATATTGCCACTGCAAGGATCTTGGCCAGTAGTTGTTTTTGATCTGCAGTGATGATGTCATTAATGTGAGATCCACTTGGATAATGTTAGGTGAGGGCAATGCCTATCTTAGATATGGGGAAAAAATAGCTGTGAATTATAAATAGTGCGCACTTGAAAGGACTCTTAGCCAGTAGTTGAACTGCAGAGTTGGTAGATCCTGTGCAGTATTTTCCACCAGGATCTATAATCATTTGCTATCACACGAGTAAAGGCTAGTAAGTTGCTGTCGTTTTAGAGATTTACTTTTGGAATCAAAAGATTCCCTTTTTGTCCTAAGTAGACATTGAGCAGGACTTGTGGAAAGTGTGCATTCTGATTGTTATAATGCCTAAAAAGGTTTTGTGTCGTCGAGGGGAGTTCTAGAATTCGTCTGCAAGAGGAAAATTTTATACAAACAATGCTTATGGGCCAGCGCTGATACAAACATTTTGCGCTAACATCAAAACGCACCGTCAGAATCAACTGCCAATTTTGGAAAAAGCTTTTCTCGTAGCTATCAGGGAACCATAAAACCCAAAAAATGAGGTACATGAATCACAAAATGGTTACCTTAATGAAAAGAAATGAATATCAGAGAATTGTGTTCTGGAAATAATAAAGTCTTCATAACTAGAATCAAAACAAAGAAAGTTTACTAGTTAATATTAAAAACACATTCTATTCACTATAAAACACATTCAATATTTAATGTTGATTTGATTTACGTTAACCATCGTTAAATCAGGCTGAATAGACAAAAATTGTAAAAAATAGGAAAAATAAAACAGCCCGTATTTATTAGATGTGCTTTTCTTCAGTACAACCAGATGGTACACGTATGGATGTTTATATGTGGAAATAATTTACCAAGAACGTCAATGTATATAAAAGTGTATTACTACTAGTTCATAATGTATCTTCTCTTTGCTTTAATAATAATAGGCCTATTTGTTTTATGGCTTGAGTTATGAGTACGGAAGATGCACGACCTCGGGAAAGCAAAATTTGCGTATTGTGACGTTTACAGTTTTGATCACGATATATAATTTTTTCCACTTTCTGATTTACCCATGGTTCTTGCGTTATTTTTGATATAGAAATACTTCGAAATTCGGGCAGGAATAAAAGTACAACTCTGTTTCAAGAACCAACGTGTTTGGAACATCATAGTTGGTGGTTTTGTGTATATGGTATCGAACATTGTATCGCATAATGTATGCATTTATATAAAGTAGCGTGCGCGTGTTCACAAGCGAGAGATGTTCTTCACATCTGAAGATCTTAAGAAGGAATAATGAACTACATCCCATCACGCCATGCAGTCAACAAAATACATGTAATCACAAAATAACAGAACGGCCAAAATGTCAAGTTCATCCGTTATATAAATACCTTGGAAATTTGCAAGAGTATTGCCAACTTTGTGTCAAAGAACCAAAAGTCAAGTACGTATATCCGGTCTACAAGGTCTTCTTGCAGGGTCCCATAATTCCATTTTCGGCAAACATTGAAAAAGAAATGATATGTTATTAAAAAAATTCAAAGGGTGGACACAATCAGTGTCAAGGTTTTTTTACTCTCCTGTAGATGCTCGTGTCCTGCAGCCGAAAGCGTTTGCAAATGCTTTTCTATATCGCTTGTTGCTGATGTTGTAAAGAATTGGATTGATCGCCGAATTCAGTATCATCTGCTACGCGACCCACCCATATGGTTTCTGAATATTGTTTATCAGTAGCAAAGATTGAGAAGTTCAATGTCATCAGCAAGAAATTGTATAAGTTAATTACTTGAAATGGAGACAAGGCATATAAAGAAAAACAGTTCCGTTTAGAAGCAACATCTTGGCAACTTGGTTCGGGCTTGAAGACATAGTGGCATGCATTTGTGGGCGCCATTTGAACTATTTGATGATCGAGCACTCAGAGCCTGTATTATGTTCCATACATGTAGATGGAAAATAAAACTGAAAGAAGGAATTGTGTAAATCAAGCAGGGTGAGATAATCCAACACCAATAGCAACCGGTTTGAGTTTTGCAACCGGAAACATGAAGGCAATCCGTAAGTATAAAGATTGCTATCAGTCCAATTAACACAAATGTAATCGATTTCATGCATATTCAAGACAAAAAGAGGCATGAGCAACGACAGCGACCAAGATGCAATAATCTTCGTAATGTCCATTTTTTTCCTTTGATCGTGAGAGAGTCATTTGATGAACAAAATTCCAAGGTTTCAAATGCCACTACTGCGACGATAGTCACCGAAGTGAAATACCAAGTGTAGTAAACAAATTATTTTAAGAATTCAAACCCCGCATCAAAGGCTACACCATAGTCAATTGGCGTATTAAAATATGTGAATAAGTATCTAACTGCTGAAACAATCAGCAATGTTGAATCACTAACGGCAAGATTGCACAAATAAAAATTGGTGATGGTACGCATACGTTGGATGCAGTACACGACAAATAAGAAAGCAGTATTACCAAAGAGGCCGAGAGCCACAACCATTGGACAATCCAAGAATAAAGTTTCACTGAAACTGCTGTATAGAATAGGAAAATTGCATCTTCGACTTGCAAAACCAGGTCCACAATCTGTTCAAGCCAACTGTAGCATTCATTTTCACGGTCGAACCTTGCAAAAGGTGTCCAATAAACCTGTGTTCAGCGAACAGAGTGATTCTGCATTAAGGGCGCATATTAAATCCGTTGGCATACAGCACTTTTGATGGACCGTCAGTTGCATCTGTTCTATTCTTACTCCGGGAGATGTGAAGAGAGCATAAAACCACCTCGAAGTGCATTTGCAATCAATCAGGTTGTCATTCCATATTTTAGTGTGATTTACATTTGAAATTCGCCACATTTGAGATCTCTGTTAGTTCGCAGATCTCTGTTGATTCGATACATACGGCGCCACATGCGGTACAGGACCTTCTAGATGCTTGGCAACTGGTAAATCATCTAAGTTTGACTTTCACCCCCATCGTAGCTTCCGAGGAACCTCTCGATCCTTGTCAGTTTGCATTTAGAACGTTGCCGAGCACATGAATTCTTTCGTAAGTTTAAGTGAATTCACCAACAACTCTGCATACCAAGGGTCACATAACCGCTAACTGAGCGAGAATTATAGAACAATCAGCATTGGTGTTGCAAAAAATAGATTTAAAACAATTCTTTCGAAGGACTCTGCAGTGCCAGCGAATAGTGAAAAATTTCAAAAATCATATGATTACCTCCTATTATATAATTATCTTCCATTTGACATATGTGAGGGAGTTGTTAAAACGTGAGTGTGTTATTATATAAGGGATTAGATTGTTTGGATGTTAATGTATGTTGTAACTGTAGACTGTATATTATAGTGTGGGTGCACAATGAATCGGTTGTTAATTTTAACTTGATGTATTACGACAAACTGATGCTTAACTTTTAAAGAAGTTTTTTTTTTTTTTTTTTTAAATTTTTAAACAAGGTTAAACTATGATCAGGGGCTAGCAGCGGTGTTAAAAATTTAAACCCCTTGATTAATTTGCGAATGAATGTTCTTATAGTTGTTGGTATTAATCATGAAGAATTAGTTAAAAGTAAGTCAAAAAAACTACATTTTGGAGGTCCGAAGATTTGGAGACTACCAATCACCGTCATCAGCGGTTGGAAGGACGGAATTCTGTGCTGGGAGACAGATCCTCGTCTGATTCCTGACGCTGTGGCGTCCTAGATCTTGTTAGTATTTCCAGAAGAGATCAAAAAGTTTAGGAATCTTTTCACGGCCCCCCGTCTCTATTTAGAGTGGGGCAAGTCTCTTTATTGATAAAGATGGGCTTTCCTCTTCGTATCTCCGCGGATAAACTGTGTGTGTTTTCCCTGTACAGGACGGTGACATTGTCTGTGTCTGCTCTTTGTGACAGTAGTCCTGCAATGTTGGTAGACAGCAAAGGTCCCTGGTCGCGTGTGTAGAGACGTTACTTAAGGATCCTTTAATAAACCTGTTTGCAAGTCTTGCACGGAACCGTAAACGACACCAGGATTATCGTTTGTTTCAGTCTTGTCTTTGGGTGCTACCAGCAATTTGCGCAAGGTCTGATGGGGTTTGAAACACAGGGCGACGCTTTGGTTGTTGAAGACGCGGCCGTAGTTTTTTACGATTACCACTGCCATGTACATACTGAGCTGCCACAAAACCTTTGTTGAGGTTTGTTATGGGTGGCACTGGATCCAGAGGAGGGGCTTTTGTTTGTTTATGGCACAGGCTTCAGGAAACTCCAGTTTGTATCCCGCAGCGTCGGACGGGCGGATTTGACGTGTTCTTTTTCCGATTCCTTTCCTTAGGATCTGTAACAACAGACTCAGCACGGTGGAACAAAGTTCGAATCACACTAAGTTTGTGTTCAGGGGTGGAGGGGTGGTGAGAGTCAAACGCCAAAGACTGGTCAGTGGGTGTAGGTTTTCTTAAACATTAACCCCGAGACTACCGTCCACTTTCCTTTTCACTAACGTATCTAGGAAAGGTAATTCCCCCTCCTTCTCTGAAATACAGTAGTGAAACTTGATGGCGGGATTAAGGCTGTTGATATGTTCAGTAAACTTTTCAGCATTGTCTTTCTGATCACGACCGAAGGTATCGTCACATATCGCATCCAAATGCTGTGGGGGCTGTTGTGCGGATTTTAAAGCATCCAATTCAAAGCTTTCCATATACAAGTTAGCGATGAGTGGGCCTTACAGGAAGTCCCATAGCACATCCATGATCTTGTTGGTAGAGTTGTCCTCTAAACTTGCATATGTTGTTGATAAACAAAATTCGAGGAGAGTTATTATTGCGCTACATTCAGATACGTCGCGGTTTCCAGCTGTTATCACTTTCCAGAAGATGTTTTACAAATTGATTAGCTCCATCAACGGTACCACTAGTAAACAAAGCGCGGTGACAATCATAAGATGTTAGATTTCATTGTCATCAAGTAACAAGATCTTTTATCTTGGCGACAAAGTCTTGTGAGTTCTGTATATGGTGAGGTGACTTTCCTACTAACGGCGACAACAGGTTCCGATATAAAAATCGGGCTCTAAGTTGTAACCACACCGAACAATACTGGGACACAATAGGCCGTAATGGGATAGGTTCCTTTTTATGAACCTTGGGCAAGCCGTATATACAGGGCACAGCACAAGCTGATGTCGAAGCGTGTCATCCATTGATTGGTCAATGGCACCTTCAGCTTTCAAGTTTTTCATAAGGAATTTTCAACAGGTTATTTTTATTATTTATTTGTGGGGTCCGTCGACAACTTGGAGTAAGTTTTTCATCATTCAAACAATCGTAGACCTTGCTCTCATAAGGGACTGTATCCAGAACCACAGTGATCTTGCCCTGTTATCGGCGGGTTAAAAACGATGAATTGGGGTCTTCTTAAGATCATTTAATAGCTTTACGTTCTTTAGAAGTGAATACTAGAAGGGGGGGAGATTTAGCGGTGGGTTCAAAATAGATGTTACCCTTCTATAGAGCGAAGAGTTCACCTTGTTTTGTTGGTCAAGTTTGTCACACTTGATTAATTGGTTCTAACAGTACAGTGTCCAGGGGTAAAATTCATTTGCATATTCATTATTATATTTACAACTGTTTTAAACTGTATTTTGGACGGGATCACCCAGCATTGGCGAAATAATGCATTCTTATATCAAATCACACATAACACAACTAAGTTTTTTATTTGGCCATCAACAATGGGCCAAGCTTGTATTAAGAGATTAGAGCAAAGCAGATTTGATATCCTGGCAACAGACCATTGTAGAAATGAATGCATCAGTTTCCAATAAGCCGATTCTGTTCAGTACTTTGTACCATGGACATATGTTTGGTAATGGCAAACAAAGGCCTAGCCTCCGCTTGGCCAGGGATTGAACCCATATCAATTTCCCCTTATCGAAATATGCAATGTAGATCACTTGATTTGAAATCTACTATAGATATAAAAGAAAGAGAGAAGTTTGTAGAATAGAAAGGGTAAAAGTTGGAATTGTTTCGAGGTGATTTACAAGCGTTTACAATTACAAATGTGCACTTTATCGCGGCTACTAAAGGGTGTAAAAAGTGATTAGTTTGCCCCCGTCTATGATCTCTAGTGTTAGGTGTATTAACAGTTTCCAGGTTCATCCTGGGGTAAAAATTACACGAATGGTTCGATTATATTCAGTTCGATATAAGAATTACAGAGTTATGGCTAGGGATCTCCCATAGGACCATGGAGCACCCAGACCCAGTTGCATTTTGCATTCTATTTAGCAACAAAATTAATTATCATAGCTGGTACAACCAGTATAATTTTCTGTCCTGTACCACATTTATCGAACAATTTGATAACATTTTATTAACAAACGGATTATATCTGAAATGTTCCCCCTAGTGTGACTGTTAAACCTATTTTTTGCTACATAACTCTTGAACTTCTACTTGCAGATAGGGCAAATTAATCCTTGAAAGGTATCGAACTTGCTAGGTACTTTTCAATGCGTTTCGACCTTTTCATATTTTAAAATATGTATAAACAACCTTACCAAAGTATAATTACAATATCCCCTGCTTTGATTTTGTTAAACATCTGATTTCTTCTTCTTACAGTACAATAAGGGGAAATGATTCTGTTGCAATTGGTTTTGGCTTTAGCCATCGTTTGTCTTAATTTATATATGTCATGCTAACAGTTCATATTCTGAGGCAGAAACTGAATCTCATTAAGAAAAGACGAGGAAGTAGGTAACCTTGACGCGAACGATGACTTTACATTTGTTACTTCCTTCAATGAAATGTACAATGAATGCATTCCATAATTTCAATTAAAGAATACAACTTTCAATCTAGAAAAGAGTCTCGGTGACCATGGATAACAAACGGACTTGCGCAAGTTCCATAAGATCTAAGCATACAGGGTGTCTCAGAAAGAATTACACCCTAACTATAAGCGACCATAACTTCACAAGTAAGTGTCACATATGAGAAATTTAAAAGAATCTTAAACCACAATTACTTTTTAACATTTTAATGTAAACATCACTCGATTCGGTTCAGTTCGAGTGCTCTTTACATTAAAATATTGAAAAATAATTGTGGTTTAAGATTCTTTTTAAATTTATCAAATGTGATACTCACTTTTGAAGTTATGGTCACCAATAGTTAGGGTGTAATTCTTTCTGAGACACCCTGTAAAGCGCCATTTCATCAAGATCACAGCGCTGTTGCCTATTAATATTCCACTGCCGTCAGGAAATCGTCACAATCATTTCGATTCATCTAGGCCGGCAGCTGGGCAAGCGCACAATCCTAACAACATTTAGATTGTAATATTCCCCATAACAGCTACCCAAATATCCACGAGGCAAGTGAGGTAAAGTGCCTTGCCCAAGTGCACAACACATTAGCCGCAGCGGGGCTCGAACCACAACCTTTGGATCATGAGTCGACAGTCGTATCCACTGGACCACATGTGCCCTGACATGGTCCTCTCTGATGAGACGATTATCCTATTGACTGGTTAAGCCGTGGCTAATGCTTATTTTGTAGGCCATGGAATAAAGAGATAAGACGAAACCACAACGACTTCCACAATCCGATTTAATCTGTTTATCCATTCACTCGCACTAAAAGGAAGGGATTTAACAGCCACCCTTTGATTCATATAGTAGAGGTATATATGTGCATGAATTGTGCACTTGTTGATAAAAGCATGAAATTTGGCAGAGCGTTTGGGCATGTTCTAAGAAGGATTTTTGGTATTTGATTTTTTTCAAAAATGGCTGTTAATTTTGGTATTTTAGCTCCTTTCTGGACTAAAATGTGTTTTGTTGTTTTGGGCGGTATCAAAACCTGATTTGTAGCCAACAGTAATGTCTAAAATTGGAAATTTATAACGAAGTAAAACATTAAAAAAGTTGTTTTACCCATTTTTCATCGACGAATATGCATATGTTTGATACCAAAGTATATTTTTGTCACACGAGCACTGCCAAAATAAAACCTGTAAATAGGCCCAGTCAATGCAAATTTGTTTGATGTTACAAATGGCAGACATGTGACACACGCAATGCCCATAAAACGTAAATAGGCAATCATACAAGTGGCAGACATTTAAAATACTCACAATCGCTTTACTCTTTTTTACTTGTAGACTGAACAACGGATATTAAGAATCGTTTTGCTAGTTTTGTTGGATAACAAAAGATTTGAACATTTTCCAAAAAATGGGGGGGGGGGGGGCATTTCAAAAGAGTTAATTGTGAGTCACTAATCATCGAGGTATGGGCTAATGATACGCGAATACACCATTGCACAAAGTACAGGTAGCATGGTGAAAGGGGGCTCTCACACCCGGAAAAACAATGGCAGCCAATACTGTCTTTACCAGCGTTTACATAAATCGTATGCATTGAGTCCCTTGTTTGGGGTTACGATCTTACAATTATATATAATGTGTTATATTAGGGTTATAATGGCGGGAGGAAATGTATTGCTAGCCAACAGCATTGACTATTTGTTGTAAAGCACCAATGTGTGACATTATACGCTGATTTCTGTAACCAAAGGTAAACATTATCTCTTCAAAAAGGAGTTATCCAAATCTGCTACCTTCAGGGCATGCAGCCTTTTTGGTAAGAATGATCATCAATCATGGCTACCCAGTGTTGCACAGTTATCAGTGGCTTGTGGCAATGTCAAACTCTTTTTAAGATTGACAAACAGAGCAATCTACTAATTTTTGCCATAAAAGTCTTCAGCAAACAAGATTCAAAAGCGTGAATATCAGGGAACTTACTAAAATTGATTATCCTTCATGTTCTTTCTGTATTGCTGTATTAAACAATATCTTCATAAAATTTGTGCTAGTTCAAAATTATTAATAATAATACCAATGTTGATATAGTGCCTAATGCAGAAGCCTCTAGGCACGTCACATAGTTAAAACGGAGTAATAATATCATCAATTTTACCAAGCGACAAATAGAAATTCAATAGATAAATTTCTAATGTGAAAACAACTATGATATACATTAATTACCAAGAATTTAAGAATAACTTATTGAAAAAGAATAAGAGGATAACTTATTTAAGTAGAAATTTCAAACATATACTATGACCAAAGGATAGAAGAGAAAGTAATGGACTAGTAAACTTCTGCCCAATGCCATATTCTGACATGCAGCTTAAGACTGGTTGCAGCCAGAATGTTGCCTTCAAGTTGGATCGAGATGGATCACATTGTTTGAAAAAAAAAACATGCCTTTTGGGCAACCACTTGGTATGGTTTGCTTTGTTGAGTTTTATTGTAGGTATTACAAAATACCTTTTCATTCAACATTAGTCATCTTCTTAGCGTGTCCACAAGTCATTAGTAATGGCTTGTGGTGGTGTCAGGATTTATTCAACTGAGTAAGCTGATCCGGGGCCACGTGTATCCGGGGCCACGACGCTCCTAACATGGCCCGCTTTTTGAGACTGGGGGTGGATTGGGAACAGTCAGGGGTTTACACCCTACTCTTATTCGCCACTGACTGTCATGCACATGTACAGTTGTGCCTCTCTGTACACGGGACCGACGCCTTAACGTCCCCTCCGAAGGACGGGATTCATTAATGATTCATTTGCCCAATTCCAAGTGAACCGTGGAGGAGAGCGGTATTCAGTATTTAATCAATAGGTCGTATACAGATTAAATAAAGGTGACCCCAATGGGATTCGAACCCGGGACTTTTGGTAAATTTGTGCCACAGGCAAGCACCCTAACCGCCAGGCCACGCTCTCACACATTCAACATTAGTAAGGATGAACGTATCTCTACATTGTAAACCAATGCATACATCCGTGGTAGCTACGTTGTAAGTGAAAACCACTAGCTGCTATATCAGAATAATCTTATAGTGTCTTTTTAATGAAAACCCATTCTTAAGACATACCCTGTGTGAAGACTTTATGACTCTATAACCAAAGGTACAGTTAACAGACTATAAAAGAGTACTTAATGGTGGCCATCTTGAAAATAGCCACCACTGTTGTCATGCAACAAATTTGAAATGCTCAGATAAAAACATATGTTTTCAATTTATTGATTGTATAAAAAATACTTTCTACATATTTATTTAATGCAAATATGTAAATAGCTGTTAATGGCGGCCATTTTGGGAAAAGGCTGTCATTACTGCCATGAGATAAACCTGCAATGGCCATTTTGTCGAAAGTCTTTCTAAACGCATCCAATGTGCATCAAATGTAATGCTTGAATGCCTAAAAGCACAGTATTTATCAACTAAATCTCATATCGAGAGGATAAATAGCAAGTAATGGCAGCCATTTTGAAAAATGGCCGCCATTTTCATCAGAGGACAAATCTGCGATGCCCCTATAGCTAAATATCTTTCTTATGACATGCCCTAGATATGTGGCAAATTTCATGCTTTTATCACCAAGTGCACAATTCCCCCAAAATATTGCACATATCTACTGTACTAATAATCCCTCTGCCGCAATCGATGATTGGCGAGCAATCACTACTGTAGAATATTGTGAAAACTCTATGTCCGAACACGTAAAAGTGTAAAAGTATATTGCATATTACAACATGTTCCGGCTGTCTCCGATGTGTATTTGTCGTTCTTTTCGTTATATAAGAAGTTAATGTACATCGTTATGCGTTCAGCTTTACTGCCCAAGACTGCCCAGTGTGAAAAATAAAGGATGAAAGTTTGACTAAATTTGAACCTGGTGGGGGCGTCTTGGATCTTCGTGGTCACCCATGCTCGTTCCAGGGGTTCTGAAAGTGACCCCTAACGGGACCAATTTTCAGTTAAAATATACCCGGTCCCTAATTGGACCAACTTTGGTGAAATTATACTAGTTTTCAGTGAAAATATACACCTAACGGCAAAGCAGTAAAATGACATCCAAGAAAGGTTACTGTGCTATTTTAAATATATTTTCCACTAGTATTATCCCAGTTATATACTCTCTTTTGAAATTCCACTTATAATGTATTATAAACATCGTTACTTGTATGCAAAATTTTTCACTGTACTGCATTATTTACATAATTATTTATCATATTGTTTTTGCTGTAGGCCTATTCTATGGATGAACAAATAAAAATAGATTGAAGATTGAAGGTAATTTCCAGTGAGATTATAACCCTTGCGGGACCTGTTCTCAATACATGAAAAAAGATACACATTTAAAATAGCCAATATACAAGAATAATGACAATTGTCCTACTGCAAGAAAAAGTACACATTTAGGGTTATTTTGCTGATATGTTTAGGTTATTTTTTCATCTTTGTATCATTGAACCAGTCACAATTACAACGGAATTTGTACTCCAGGTGGGACAAGGACTTGAATTAATTGAATTTGATACCCCTAGCGTAGTTTCCGCATTGCAGCTAGTCCTCTTTTTTGCATGGTTTAACCGACCAGAATCCAAGACCCCCCCGGGCGCGTTGATCCATGGAAACAGCCATATTGTTGAGTATTTAATTGCAATACAAACAACACGAACTGAGAATTTTCTCGAGCGAGAAAATCTGAATAGCATTATCCTCGGAAGGGCCATTTGAGAAGAATATGAACCAATTGCAATATGGGCGGCAGACTAGATAGATGGTTCAAACGTCAAGTGGGTCGATGTGGTTCCTTGTTATCTCTTTCCTCTTTCTTCCATGATAGGCAGTTTTGGATATTAAGTAGGTACAGTTCAAACATAGAAGATGAGAAGAAGGAGATGGCTCGATTTTAGGATTACCTCATTCACCCGGCTCCATTGTGTGGTGAACTTCAAGGCCGCTCGATTGGACCTTTGAAGTATCTGTTCATCTTCCGACTCAAGCTTGGCCATCGGGAAGTTTCACACAGAATAATGACAAACGCTACTAAAAACAGTGTACATTAATTTTTCAGCTAAATGTATCTCTGCTGGTCAGAATTCATCACACGTTTTGTTCTCCAAGTAATTAATTTAATTTTATTCGTTGGCGAAATAAGTGCGGATCACAGGAACTCCTTACGAAAAAAAAAAGCCAAATCAACACCTTTGATTCTGTAAGGACTCACCTTGATTTAATGTTTTTGAGTTCAAAAGATAGTTGTTATTTATCTAATTTAAGCATATCCGTTAGTTTCCTGTGAAATATACTAATGATGACGATTAGATAAATGCTTTTGAATCCCTCCACCCACCCACCACCTCTGTTTGTGTCCTAAAGTGTCAGAAAGTGTCAAAATTCTTCTGAAATTTTGGGTCAAATTTGGGCTGTACTTGATACAGAAAGAGTACGTGTCGCTTGTACTATAGTTAGATTCAACCCCCGTGTCACCTCTAGTACTTTTCCGAATTATGGGCATATGAATGAGGGGCATGTGCATTAGGTGGAAATTAACTTCACGCTAAAAAATCTATGAAACATTTAGTCCCGATGCAGAGAAAAATCAATTTTATGGTTTTTTTTTAAAACACTGTTAAAACTTTAATGCATTTATAGCTACATTAAAAACTCTCAAAACATATTCTCCAGTGCTATTTAATGTAAGTGATTTGAATGTATGAGTTTGGAACGAAGGAACACACTCTCTATGGTGAAAATGGTGTCGAAAATGAAATGCCAGAATAAATGCTTAGTCGTTCTGAAACAAGGTTAAAATCGGGCCACTATTTTGCTTTTACTACTTACTACTACATTCCTCCTCTCCCCCAACTAATCGACGCTTCCAAATTTTTCCATCTGGTGACACGATGGGTTGAATCTACTAAGTCACACCATAGTGCAATAGTCGCTTGTGCCAATACCCGTTGACAGTGGGTAATTGGAATATTCTGGATTTAATGACTGGTGTATGTAATGTTCAAGCAAGTAGTGCAGTTCTTTGTCCATCAATCGGATTTAGCAATAAAGGAAAGGCGGATGAACTATTTAATCTTTTGAAGTAACATGGAACCATCTCCTTCTTTCTCCTCATCTTCTCTGATTTCAAACCCCCGGGGGGGGGGGGTACTCAGTGGAGAAGGGTAGGTACACATGTCCCGCCTATATTGGTCCATTTTCAACCCCTTACTATAAAACCAAGGGGTAATTTTTTCCCACATGCTACTATATTGATGGGTCATTTTTTTTAAAAAAGGGTCATTTTAGGGGAGCGGTCCATTTTTTTTTCAATTTTGGTCGCACTTTACAATAAAATGGCATTTTTCTTTCTGAGTTTCGGTAAATCACAATGAAAAATGGTCAATTTTTCGATTGTTCGGAAAAGGTACAATTAAAATGGGTCGATTTGGCTAAGATTACTATTATAATGGTGCGAATTTTCAAAGCCAAACTATGTAGATGAGTCTAATTTCGGAAAACCACTATTAATGGGTCATATTTTTGTACAATTTTTGGGTTCACTGATGACCATTGGGGTGTGGTCGTTACTTAACTTTAAAACTAAAAATATAAACACCCGGCGACGCACAACCCGTACCCAATTTGGGTCGATACCCCCCCCCGCAATAACCCCTTTCACACGTAATATTCTGACCCACGAATAAATTCTTAAATAGACTATGTCTTAAACGGTTTGTCTCTAGCATTCGATTGCGCTTAATAAATAAACAAAGGCAGAAATTCCCTTTTATACGCTTCCCCACTCCTCAATTTTAATTTTTAAATCCCAATTCAGTGATTACGGGTATAATTGTTCAAATTGTTAACAATTTTTACAGGTTTAAATAGTCGGTTGAAAGGAATATAAACGATGTCCTGAGCTTTGATCACTATCGTGGCGGATCGTAGTCGATAATTAGCTAACAAGCAGAATGGTAATCCGACAATCACAAAAGCTTTGCAATTGAAGTCACCTGCTCTTTCAATAGCGTTTGTTTATTTCAACAAGAAAATAGCAACATTTTCTCATTGTCCATTTAAAATGGATGCCCATTTGCATAACTTGCAATCACTACTTTAGTAGGCTGAATCGTAATCGACAGATAAGCTACAGTAGAATGGTCAAATCTGATGTTCACAAGTAGCGTGTATATTGAGCAAGAAAAGGGCTAGGCGAGGAAACAATCGTACGATCGAATACTACTTCTGTTCAATTATGACAAGCGTGTAGATGTTTACAAGCGAGAGCTTTTCTTCGATCTTGAAGATCGTAAGCAAGAATACGGAACTGTATCCCATCAGCAACCGAGCCCCAAATGCCAATTCACTATATAGAAATAGAATAGTTGCAATTTTGTGTCAAAGAACTTAAGTCTACATCTCCGGTATATAGGTCCCATAATTCCATTTTCGGCAAACATTGAATAAGAAATTATGGACAAAGATCCCAATACTTGCAGACAATGTCCCGATATCCCCAGGACAAGTCCCAATAATTCATGTTTCAAAGCCTTGTCACATACCCAGAACAATGTCCCAAACCTCCAGGACAATGACCCATATCCCCAGGACAATGTCCATACTGTCTCCAATACATGTCCCATACCCCATGACAATGGCCCACACCTCCAAACAATGTCCAATACCTCCAATACCAATGTCCCATACCTCCAGGACAATGTCCCATACCTCCAGGAGACAATGCCCCATATACCTCCAGACAATGTCCCATATCCCCAGGACAATATCCCATACCACAGACAATGTCCATCCACCCCAGGACAATGTTCCCCATAACCTCCAGGAAAATGTCCCATATCCTCCAGGACAATGTCCCATATCCCCAGACACTGTCCCATAACCCCTAGGACCATGTCCCCACCCCGGACATTGTTCATAACCTCACCTCAGGACAATTGGCCCCATACCCTAGGACAATGTCCCATACCCCCAGGGCATTCCGATACCCAGGACAATGTCCCCCCATCCAGGACAATTCCCCATACCTGCAGACAATTTCCCTATCCCCAGGACAAGGTCCCAAATAATTTCATGTTAACAAGTCATTGGTCCCCATACCCCGGACATTTCCCATAACCATACCTCCGAGGAAATGTCCCATATCACCAGGACAATGTCCCAAATAATTCATGTTAACAGGTCATTGTCCCATACCCCAGGACAATGTGCCCCCATACCTCCAGGACAATGTCCCATTTTTAAAAAAAAAAAAAAAAACAAAATCCCCATTCCAATGTCCCCTACCGCCACCCCCCTGACACTGTTTCCATACCTCAGGACAATGTCCTATACCACCCACCTGCCAGGACCCATGTCCCATACCTCCATAAACAATGGTCCCATATCCCTCAGGACAATGTTCACACACCGGTGGCAATGTCCCATATCACCCAGACAATGTCCTATACCCCGGACAATGTCCTACCCCAGGACAATGTCCCATACCCCAGTGACATGTCCCCATCCTCAAGACATGTCCATACCCTAGTGACAATGTCCCAGATCCCCCAGGGCAGTGTCCCATACCCCCGACAATGTCTTATACCCCAGAGAACAAAATCCCATCCCCAGGACAGTACTGTTGTATATCGAAATCAGTTTGGGGAGAACTCGGTAAGCCATCGCATCCCTCCATTTTCATCAGCCCTGTGTGACTTACAGATCTCCAGATATTTGTTCACAAGTGTCACTGAAAATCACGAAATAGGTCAATATGCTAAGTAATTATGCAAATTAGGTACTAGAAATGCATATATACTGTTGTAAATTGAATCAGTTTGAGAATCTGTAACCCCGGCACACCTCCACCAAGTTTCAGCTCTGTGTAACTTAAATGCCCATTACCTACAGGACAATGTCCCAATCCCCGGACAATGTCCCATATAACCTCAAGACCATGTCCCATACTCCAGAACAATGTCCCTTACCCCAGCACAATGTCCCGTACCGCTAGGACAATTTCCCATACCTCCAGGACAATGTCCCATATCCCAGGACACTATCCCATAACCCCAGGACAATGTCCCATACCCCCTGGACAATGTCCAATACCTTCCTCCAGAAAAAAAATTTCCCCATACCTCCAGGAGAATTCCCCATACCCAGGACATGTCCCATACCCTAGGGACAATTTCCCCTACCCCTAACCCCGGGACAATGTCCCATATACCTCAGACCATGTCCTATACCACCTCCAGGACGAATGTCCATACCTCCAAAACAATGTCCCATATCCCCAGACAATGTTTCCCTACACCAGGACAATGTCCTATACCCATGACAATGTCCTATAACCCCAGGACATGTTATCCCAATACACCCCAGGACTGTTTCACAAGTGTCAATGAAAATCAAGAAATAGGTCAAATATGCATTATTATGATGCAAATTAGGTACTTAAAATGCATATTACTGTTGTAAATCGAATCGTTCGAGAATCTGTAACCCCGCACACCGACCTCCACCACTTTCAGCTCTGTGTGACTTATGTCCCTACCTCCAGGACAAGTCCCATATATCCCCAGGACATGTCCCATACTCAATACAATGCCCTACCCTCCAAGACAATGTACCCCATATACCTTCCAGGACAATGTCCCAAACCGCCAGGACACTGTCCCATACCTCCAGACGATGCCCCATACCCTCCAGACAATGTCCCATACCAGGACAATATCCCATATACCCCAGGACATTCCCATACAGCCCCGGGACCAATTCCCCCTTCCTTCCCATGAAAACGTCCCATACCTCCAGGACCAATTTCCATATCCTCCAGGACAATGTCCCATACCCTGACAATGTCCCCTACCCCGGAACCATGTCCCATATACCTCAGGACAATGTCCTATAACCCCAGACAATGTCCCCCATACCTCCAAAACAATGTCCGCATATCCCCAGGACAATGTTCCATACCCAGGACAATGTCCTATACCCAGGACAATTGCCTATACCCCAGGACAATGTCCATACCCCAGAACTGTTCACAGTTTCAATGAAAATCACGAAATAGGTCAAATAACTATGAAAGTATGCAAGTAAGGTACTTAAAAAGCATATTACTTGTTTTAAATGGAATCCGTTCGCGAATCTGGTAACCCCGCACAACCTCCACCAAGTTTTCAGCTCTGTGTGACTTACAGCTCTCCAGATATTGTGTTCACAAGAAAATCTCACGTGACACACGACGACTCCGACTCGACGACACACGAATCATGCTGCATAAGGTCTTTCCTATCGGACGACCTCAAAATTGACAATTTCAATTTAATATCTTTATAACCAATTTTTGTAAAAAAGACGTACATAAATGGAATCTTAGCATTCAAATGTCCTGCAACTACTGTCTGTAATCAAATAGATGATAGGATCATTTTTTGTAAAATGTAACGACAATGCAGCATTTTTGGACGGAATCTGAAATATATAATTCAAGTCACAGAACATAAGCAATTTCAATGATCTCTTGACAAAATTGTACTTGGCTGGAACTTTTGAACAAAAGAATTATGCGTTAGCAATATCCTGATTGAGCTAGCTGCGTGTTCTATTACAAATCAAAACTCATGTATATTGATACAAAAAAGAAACCCCATCCAACCATATTATTTATGCTAAATCAAAAAGTTTTATTGATATTGTGACCAAATCTTCAAAAAACAACAAGAGTAGAATTCACCTACAATGACTTGCGGATAACAATGATTTTATTGAATATATACTTAACTGTACATGTAACAAACAAAAATGTGTGAAGCTGATTATCGATACTGTGATACTTCTAAAAAAAATTAGCTGAAAAGGTGGTATCGTGTTTTTAAATGAAAAACAATTGTTTTGAAATAAAAGCATTATCACTAACCTCTTTGATGGGAATTTCTGTTCAATTAGACAGCTTGTAGATGTTTTACAGCGAGATTTTTTCTTCGATCTTGAAGATCGTAAGCCAATACGGAACTCTATCCCACAGCAACAGATCGGCCATTGCATAATATCGGCCATTATGTCAAGACTAAATAAAGGTCCTACATCTCCGGTAATATGTCCCATAATTCCATTTTCGGCAAACATTGAAAATAAATGAAGGTCCTCACTTTTATAACTCTCTGAGGCACGTCTCTAACCAAACGTAACCTTGAGATCAACTGTTTTTTAATTCATACCATCAAAAGGAAAACTTCTGGACCCAATATTTCTTGGGGTAATGATGAAAGTATGAAATTTCTTCTGATATCAAATCTCAAATTTTCGTGAAATAAGCGGGGGGGGCGAGGTTTACGATCGTGACCGCCCCCTTTAAGTGGTTACCCACTCCAGGTCAAATCTATGAATGGCCAGCCTGTTTTTATTTGGAAGAATGCAAAAAACACTTTTTTTTTTTATTTTTAATGTCATTGACTATCTATGTTTTTCTGTTGCCTGCTGTAGAAAACTTGCTTAAACAGTTAAAATGTATCTTCACACGTGAGCAGGAGTCTAAAAGCGCTGCATGGCATATTGTCAAATACATTATATTACATTCGTATCATCTATTGGACAGATGGTGTAATTAGGTACAATCTGGGCTTAATGTTGATAACGTGACCGGTTAACGCTTCTGGACATATCTGGAAAATAGATAGGCCCATACTGTGCCCTGCAGCCCGCAGCGTGTTAGCAAAGGCTTTTCTATATGCTCGTTTGTGATGTTGTGTAAAGAACTGGATTGATCGCCGAATTCAGTAACATAGCTGCGCGACCTACCCATGCGGCTTTGCATATTGATTATCGGTAGTAAAGATTGAGAAGTTTGTCATCAGAAAGAAATTGTCGACGTTAATTACTTGAAATGGAGCAAGACATAAGAAGAAGGAAAAGTTCGTTTAGAAGTAGTAAATCTTTGCAACTTGTTTCGGGCTTGAAGCATATAGGGGGCAGATCTCAAGTCAAAACGCACTAAACCGGAAAGTTGAGTACATATAGGATTTTTTGATAAAATGAAGAGAAAATATTTGAAGTCCCCCCAAAAGTTTTTTCAAGTTTACAACTACCATTTTAAACAATAGGCTGATTACAGAAAATTGCTATATTTTAAACACGTAGTACTTGACCAAATCTGCTCTCTAACTAAAAGACGTGAGAATCTTTCAACATGCGACTTGTTGACTTTGTAGCAAATATTCACGAAATTCAAAAGAATACCTTTTTTGCAAATCCATCGCTCTTGGTCGAAAATTTGAATTAATTTATTACTGAATTTAGCGATTTTTCTAGATATTACCTCGCATTTGTCAATCCTAAACCGGCGTAATTAACTGGTTTATTGACTTGCACCCGAATTTTCATAAACTATGACTCCCAATTGCCTTACAGTTCAAGTTTAAACTCCCTGGATAAATATTTGTCAGAAATTTACAAATCAAAAAACGCCCAGTCAATCAATGATCAACGCGCCGCATGGAATGACGACAATGGTAATGATGTGAAATGTAACGGGGTTTTTTTAAACACCATTGGGGAATTAATCCGCGGCTGAGTCCCCGTTCTTGGAGTTTCATACCAATGGCGATTACACGTAAAGTCGAATATCCGGGTGATGTGCATCCCTTGATGGAAATGTTTATTTTTTAGTAACCAATTGTATATCATCGAAATAAAATATTTAATTAAGAGGATCAGTATGAGACTATTTTCTTAATACATTCCTTTTTTTAATTAAACAGTTTTTTTCAGACACATA